>JAMQGT020015156.1:0-116148 GCA_024447675.2 Pterophyllum scalare | reverse complement strand
AGTGTTATGCCCTGTTCTTGGTTCAGTTAGTATTGCTATGGATGAATCACAGAGGAAAAACTCCAGAAGTTGTTTCCAGGCCTTTGTACAATTAAGCTGAGTGAATACATTTGGGGAAAAAAGTAGCATTACTAGGTAAATGGCAGTAACTGAATGATAAGATGCAAATGCAGTAAAAGTTAAATTACACTCTTTTCTTCCAGTGTTTAAGTCACTAGCAACTGTAGCTCATTTTGTTCTTTTGACTTTGTGATGCAGAAATGTCATGTGTGGAAAGGTCCAGTGCACCAACGTGAATGTGAATGATCCACCTCCTGAGATTACCAAGTCAGTATCAAATGGTTCAAGGGGGAAACTGTGTTAATGCAGACTCAACCTTGGCCCAGATGTGCTGGATCCGGCCTATGCTAATCCTGGCAGTCCTTGTGGTGAAGGAGAAGGTGAGCAGACTCTTCAGGAGTGAGGAAACTATTTTAATGGCAAAGGAAAGGAATGTAACAATTTAACGCAAATATGGTTTCACTTGTTCTCCGACAGCACTGTCACTATGATAAGGGAAAACTTCCAATTACCTTATTTTGACTGCACCAGTAACCTATCTTTTCTATGCGGACGTGTCTGGACTTTGCATGTGTGAATGCCACTGCTCTTACTGCCCAACTTGACCTGTAAAGCAGAAACCACCTGCATGTAGCCGAGGGGTCAGAGCCACATTTTCTTTACTTCTCTTTACTGAGATCCCAGCCAATTAAGACAAGCTGGATTTTTAATCTTAAATGTTTATTGTCAGGTATGCAATAACCTAGGGCACTGCCACTGTCAAAATGGCTGGGGCCCACCAAGTTGTGACAGGTCAGGGTGGGGTGGCAGCATAGACAGTGGTCCTGCTCAAATTGGTAGGTTTAAATTCACTCATTATGGTTCATGATGAAATGCACAGAAAATTATGGATCTCTTTGCTAAATACAATTCACCCAATACCACATCTAAATGTGGGAACATATGAAATTCATCATTAGATACACAGTCATCTATTATCCCTTCATTAGGGCTTAGTTAAATGAAACGCTCTGCCATGTGCTGACTATTATTGTGGTGGCAGTTGTTGTTGTGCCGTCTTTATGTGAGAATTTTGATGTCAATTTTTCAATTTGGACAACTGTACTGTGTGTCTGCTGGATCAGAAACAGTGTGATAATTCGCTGTTAATCGACTCTCAGGCTGTGAGCATCTTAGCCAACTGTGATCATATAAGGTGCTATCAAAACGTTTCTGTCTCCATCCATAAAAAGCAGAACTTTCTAGTACTGTTGCTGGTTTTAGAAATCATAGTATATTCAAATATCCACTGCTGTTCCTAATTCACATCTGACCTTTATAAAGGAAGGCATCTCTTCTATTTGTCCAGACTACTCCCTCAGAAATGGCCTGCTGATCTTCTTCCTGCTGGTGGTTCCTCTTCTGGTCCTTCTCATTCTGGTGCTGCTTTACATCTTTAGGAGAGAGTCCCTTGATCCTTGCCTAAAAAGGTAAACATAGACAACTGATAATTAAAATTATTATAAACTAATAGTCCTGTTTTTCAGATTTTGTTTCACATTCTAATGGAAATAATATATTTTATTTATTTTATTTTATTTCTTTTCAGGTCCATAAAGCGCGTGAAACTAGAAATACAAATGCAAACTCAAACAGCAATGTTCAAGCAGGTGCCACAAACCTGCCTCCAGCTAAGCCTCCCACTGACCAGGTAAATATATTCTATCCTCAGCAATATATTTATGGTAAAAAGAAAGAAACCTTTAATTGAGCATCTAGCAATTCAATGTTTTTACATCTCATGTTAAAAAATGATACTGGTTCTCACCCGGTTCTAAAATTATTTATATACAACCTCAGATACACAATAACACATGATGTATTACACAGTTTCATTCTTCATTTACAAAAATTAAGCCAAAATGCAGAAGCAACTTCCATGAGAGGGAAAGTAACAGCCAGGTGCTTATAATCAAATGCGTTTAATAAACTGATCATCGTCAGCTGTGAGCATCTCTATAGAAGCAAAGGTTTTGGCAGTTTGCTGGTCTGGAGCATTCAGATGTGTGTTAACACAATGCCAAGGAGGAAGACATCAGCAATAATCTTAGAGAGGCGATTCTTGCTGCCCATTATTCTGGGAAGGGTTATAAAGCCACACAATTTGAAGTCCATCAGTCTACAGTGAGAAAGATTATTCATAAGTGGAAAAGATTGAGGGCAGCACGGTGGAACTGTGGTAGCACGGCTGCCTCACAGCAAGAAGGTCCTATATTCAAATCCACCATCTGGCCGGGGCCTCTCTGTGTGGAGTTTGCATGTTCTCTCCCTGTGTCTGCGTGGGTTCTCTCTGGGTAATCTGACTTCGGGGTTAGTGGGGTTAGATTAATCGATGATTCTAAATTGGTCGTAGCTGTGAATGTGAGTATGAATGGGTGTCTGGCTCTCTGTGTTGGCCCGGCGACAGGCTGGTGAAGCTGCTGGGTCATTTTTTACACACAGTTTCTGCATTTTGGCTTAGTTTTTGTTTGTTTGTAAAAAAAAAAAAAAATGACATTGTGCAATATGTCATGTCCTGATTCATAAAACCTTAGAACTGAAAGAGTGTGTACTTTCTTTTTACCATGACTAAACTGCAGGTGAAGGCAGTGCAATGTTTGCTTATTTTTAGTGAGAAGTCTTTTTTGTTGAATGTGCAAATCGTAAAAAAGGAAAAGTAGTTCAGAAGAAATAGAAGTTTAGTCTTTAGTATATCTTTAAAGAGTGACTGACTGTTGCAGTGTTTTTTCTTTTCTTATTGTAGCCTAAATATCCAGCAGGTGCCTCAGCTCCAATTTCTGGGTATGAACTGATTCAATTTTTTACTAAATCCATATTTCGCTCAAACATAAATGGAAACTGAATCTTTCAGCACATGAACAGACATGTTTCTGACTCACTTTACACATAACCTGTCAGTTTCAGGTATGGAGAAACGAACTACTGGGATGACGAAAACAGTTACATCACTACACAACAACCAGCTCCTGTGCAGGGCCCTGGAGTACCCAGGCCAATCCCATCAAACCAACTACCGACCTGATTCTCTTCACATGGCATCTTTTAAATTGTATTCTGAAATTATGTGTTTACTACAGATCGACGTTGTGTGAAGAGACCATTTTAAAACACTGTGATAATTATAGGCACATTGTTTGCAAGGTTGGTTACAATATTGTGGTGGTGGATGTTGCTGGTAAATGAAATAACTGAAATATGTGTTTTTGTCTGTTACTGTATAAGGTTTTTTGTTGTTTTTTGCTTTACATCATGTTTTTAAAAAATATATATTTTATGGATGTTACTAACTGGTTACTAACTGTATTTTACTAGAAGTAAAAAGCATTATTATGAGTATGAGTTTGTGTATGTATTAATGAATGTATTAATGAAGGATTCAAACTACAGCTGTCAGAAATGGACTTTAAGTTGTGATGGAGTTGTTCAAAGAATCATCCAAATGAGTCTTGAGTGCAGTGTCCTTGCCTTAATACTGTTCCTTTTGCTGTCAGCAGTTGCACATTTATGGTTTGCTCCTTCGAGTACAAAATAAACTTTAACTACTGTTAATTTAAGGGCATTGCTAATATGTGGCTTTTATGGGCTAATTAAATGGTGGTAAGTGGGTGTTTCTGATAATGGCCAAAACAAATGTTTAGTTGGAAAAAAGTAAATAAAAAATGTATCTCACAGTCCTTAAACCAGTTTGGCCAGAGCCTCTCCAGTCTGTGACTTTTGAAAAAATAATTGCCAACCTATTTATTTAGAAACAGAAACACTGTGTGTATAATCAAAGTAAACATGGCAAATAAATAAATCTAAACTTAAAAAAAGAAGAGAAAAACAGTATGAAACATAAATATCAGTATGTACAGTAGTCCAAATAGGCGTGCACATATATATACAGGGGTTGGACAATGAAACTGAAACACCTGTCATTTTAGTGTGGGAGGTTTCATGGCTAAATTGGACCAGCCTGGTGGCCAATCTTCATTAATTGCACATTGCACCATAAGAGCTGAGTGTGAAGGTTCAATTAGCAGGGTAAGAGCACAGTTTTGCTCAAAATGTTGCAATGCACACAACATTATGGGTGACATACCAGAGTTCAAAAGAGGACAAATTGTTGGTGCACGTCTTGCTGGCGCATCTGTGACCAAGACAGCAAGTCTTTGTGATGTATCAAGAGCCACGGTATCCAGGGTAATGTCAGCATACCACCAAGAAGGACGAACCACATCCAACAGGATTAACCGTGGACGCAAGAGGAAGCTGTCTGAAAGGGATGTTCGGGTGCTAACCCGGATTGTATCCAAAAAACATAAAACCACGGCTGCCCAAATCACGGCAGAATTAAATGTGCACCTCAACTCTCCTGTTCCCACCAAAACTGTCCGTCGGGAGCTCCACAGGGTCAATATACACGGCCGGGCTGCTATAGCCAAACCTTTGGTCACTCGTGCCAATGCCAAACGTCGGTTTCAATGGTGCAAGGAGCGCAAATCTTGGGCTGTGGACAATGTGAAACATGTATTGTTCTCTGATGAGTCCACCGTTGTGTTTTCCCCACATCTGGGAGAGTTACGGTGTGGAGAAGCCCCAAGAAGCGTACCACCCAGACTGTTGCATGCCCAGAGTGAAGCATGGGGGTGGATCAGTGATGGTTTGGGCTGCCATATCATGGCATTCCCTTGGCCCAATATTTGTGCTAGATGGGCGCATCACTGCCAAGGACTACCGAACCATTCTGGAGGACCATGTGCATCCAATGGTTCAAACATTGTATCCTGAAGGCGATGCCGTGTATCAGGATGACAATGCACCAATATGTAACCAGGCTCAATTACGCTGTAACTGGCTGGTCCAAACAACCTCGTCGACTCTGCGTTGTGTGGTAATGATGAACGAAGGCGTGCTGATCTTTAAGATGTGACCCTTTTCGTTATTCTGAATGAGAACAGAGTATACTGGTCAGGCAGGTTGGCTCAGTACAGGGCAGCTCAAGCACAGCACACTCAGGCTGGTCTCTCGTGGTCTGGCCACATTACAACATTGACAGTGGCATTTATCCATAAATACAATATGAAAATTATGTACCTGAATGAGAACAGAGTATACTGGTCAGGCAGGTTGGCTCAGTACAGGGCAGCTCAAGCACAGCACACTACAAAAGGATGGTACATTGTAAAGACACAGAAGTTTGCTAGCTAGCCTAGCCAATGCATCATGCAATTATATGATTGTTATAGCAGTCCACAACTGCAATATTCCACTTAAGGTATTCCATTAGCAGTTACATCATTTATAGTGGTCTTACACTTTATATAATGGCTAGACAGATGCCAATACTTAATAATCATGTTCACTGCTGTGCTCTACAACCCACCTCAGGCTGGTCTCTCATGGTCTGGCCACATTACAACATTGCCAGTGGCATTTATCCATTGCCTTTTTGAGAGAGGGCACCACTGAGCCAGTAAACCTCAACATTACAAATTGTGGTTGTTATGGCAAGTGGAATCACATAAAACATAAATACTGTTACAAATACACACAGCAAGACTGGTGAAAGATTGGTTTGATGAACATGAAAGTGAAGTTCAACATCTCCCATGGCCTGCACCGTCACCAGATCTAAATATTATTGAGCCACTTTGGGGTGTTTTGGAGGAGCGAGTCAGGAAACGTTTTCCTCCATCAGCATCACGTCGTGACCTGGCCACTATCCTGCAAGAAGAATGGCTTAAAATCCCTCTGACTACTGTGCAGGACTTGTATATGTCATTCCCAAGATGAATTGACGCTGTATTGGCTGCAAAAGGAGGCCCTACACCATACTAATAAATTATTGTGTTCTAAAACCAGGTGTTTCAGTTTCATCGTCCAACCCCTGTGTGTGTGTGTGTGTGTGTGTGTGTGTGTGTGTGTGTGTGTGTATATATATATATATATATATATATATATATATATATATATATATACACATATATATATATATATATATATATATATAGAGAGAGAGAGAGAGAGAGAGAGAGAGAGAGAGAGAGAGAGAGAGAGAAACGAGTGTGTGTGCTTTTATTTTGAAGAACTTCATGAGGAAGTGACATTTGTGAAGCCAAATAATGCGGAAGTTAGTATTCAGCTTGGCAGCAAACATGTTTAGAGTACAGGAGCAAGCTGAGTTTTAAAGCCGTTCTCTGGTAGGACATTATGGGGCTAGTCCCATAGAACATGGCAGCAGAGGGGGCCGGGAGTGTCTGCAGGGCTTCGGCCTGTCTGTGTGTCCTCTGCGGACTACCGGCCGCCGGGAAGTCTACTCTGGCCCGGAGAATGGTCAGTACCGCCGCGCAGCACGGATGGAGAGCCGCAGTGGTGCGGTATGATGACCTGATCCCAGAGGAAGCTTTCCGAACCAGAGTGGTTGAGGGTGATGTTAACCTGCAAGAAATGGTAAAGACAGGATTAAAATTTCATGTAAACCAACCACCCTGCATAATGTAGGTTATGATACAGTCTATTATGACTATCAGAGAACATAATGAAAATATCATATCTTTACATGATGTAACAAAAAATTAACTTTGGTGCTATTTAACAGAAAAGGTACCAAAAAAAAGCGTTACTGTAATGCTGTATAGACATTGTGGATTGTTTTCCCCATTTTGGTGTCTGAAAACTGAAATAGTCTTTCAAAAGTGGATACAAGTGCCAAAGTTTGTGAGTTTGTCCTTCTGGAGTCATTTATTTTAGCAATCCCTTATCCACTGGAACTTTCAAAAAGGAAACAGCTGTTTTGCAGAATGCCAACCACTGGATAAATTATAGATGTTTAACTATGATGTTTATTTATTTTTAACTGTAAGTCAATTTTATAACTAAAAGACTTTTATAGAGATTCTTTGTTTGAAGTTGAACAAGATATTTGTGATAATTATGAATTTCCTCTGGAATCAATAAAGTTATTATTTTTATAACTGAGATGGCACACATTACATGTTGCTCCAATGGTCCGATGACAGCTGCAGTTACATAGTTCTGTGCAGGTCAAGGAATTACACTTTTACCTCTTTGATAGCACTATGATGCATACACCTAGGTCCAGCCATTCACCCGGTGGCAATTTATTTCCATCCATTTCAGTAAATTTCATGTTTTCAGTGCTTGAAGACTCTTTTATCCTTGAATATGTTTTACTAACTGTAGCACTGATTCTCCTTTCTAGCACACTGAATGGAAGTTGCACAGACAAACAGTGTTGCACTGCATTGAGCAGTTCTTGCAGAAGTCTGAAATACAGTTAGAAACACTGAGCAGCTCTGGGATCAGCGTTGCTGCATGGGAACAGTGCATTGGAGCGCTGATGGAGCCTGAAGGTTTGAAGGTTGACCAGGCACCTCTAATCTTTCTACTGGATGACAATTTTTATTATCCAAGCATGAGATATGAAGTTTGTCAGCTTGCAAGAAAGTGTAAGAACTGTTTTATCAACTGAATATACCACTAAACACTATTGTGGTCTAAAAAATGTTGGATTAAGGTTGTCTGGTGTTGCAGATTCGCTGGGTTTCTGCCAGATATACCTACAGTGTGATTTAGAGTGGTGCATCAGCAGAAACCAGAAAAGGTCTCAGCCTGTTCCCACTGAGGTGATACTGGAGATGGCGAACCGATTGGAGTCTCCGAATCCTCAGAAGAACTCATGGGAGATTAACAGCATTACACTTAACACCACAGGAACCGTGTCCAAATGTGGCGTGTAAGGCAGCAGAAAGAGCAGCTCTAAAGATTTATTACCAAAGTTCATGCATAAGTCAGGCTTTAATTTGTTGCCTCTGTGGTCTCTTGTGTGGCTTATTCTCAGCCAGAGGGCGATGGAGTTGATCTCCGCTTCACTAAGTAACCCACTAAGCCTGGCAGAAGACAACAAAGAACAAAAGGTGCGTCACTGTAGCGTAAACCTGAGACACATGCTGGTGAAGTCCATAATTTTTTTTTTTATATCATCCATTTTGCAGGAAGCTGACCGTCTGAAATGTGCCAATAGTGTGGTCCACCAGGCTGACCAGGCCTGTCGACGCCTCATTTCTGAAACCATGAAGAATGCCAGAGGTCAGCCTTAGAAAGAAACTGATATTTCAGGTTTAATAGAATACACTCACTTTAAGCCTAGCTAAATTATCAACTCGTCTTTGCCTAATTTTAGAAAACCAGGTACCTCCTGAATCCATGAAGTACCTGGCTGCTGAGCTGAGCGAATCCAAAGCAATATTTCTTCATAACCTACGGAAACATTTCCTCCATGAAGTGCCGTTTATCCAAGAAGAGGAAATCAACGTGGAACATGCAGTGAAAAGAGCGGCTGACAACTTTAAGCACGACACAAAAGAAATCTTGTTTAGAATCATAAATAATGACAAAAAAGTTTGAGTGAATGTGTGATGTGCTGTATTTCTTTAAACACAAGCAAAAATGCATTTATTTAAAATTTATTTATGAATTTATGAACCATTATGCTACTAAGTGACACTTTTGGAAATGTTTGTATTTTAATGACTTTATTTGGTAATTACAACCATCAATGAAATGCTTTTTTAAATTATTATTCCTCAAAACTGATTTCAAATGTATACATGGTTTCTCTGCTGATATGGTATAATATGGTAATTAAGAGTAAATGGATATTTATTAATCTCTCACATTTTCTGACCATCCTAACGTCATCACATACAAACCAGTTAGTTCAAGTGATTGTGTCCAAGATTCTCACAAATAAAAACCGACTAACATATAACATGAGGGTTATACGGGATTCTTAATTTCTCTCAGCATCAGCTAATACACAGAAAGAAAGTGGCTACAGTAAATTTTAAAGGTCTATGTACAGAAGCACAAAGCTACTTAAGATAGTATATAAATTAGTTTTTAAAAAAGCATATAACACAACTGTAAAAAAAATATATATCACTAATTACAGTCTCTGAGGTTAGATATAAATAAATATGAGAACTACAAACATCCCTCTGATGAATGCATCCAGTTACTTTAGCCAAGATGGAGACTTTGGTGTATAATTATTAGGCTAACAAGCAATTTACAGATGGCGGTCAGATCGTCAGCTCCGCTGTGAATATAAAGTGGGTTGAGCTTGAAATGTTTGGTGCTAAATACTGTTTTGGTGTTTTATTTAAAAAAGAAAAAAAAAGACTCATGCTACACCCATTAGCCACAACATTAAAACCACCCTCCCCCCACTGCTAGTAAACAGAGATCTGAGCTTTCACAGCGTCGACACGGCGCCTTTGGGGATGTTGGCAGCAGATCCTTTGGATCCTGTACCCTGCAGGGCAGTGCATTGTGGGGCTTGTTCTGGGTGTTCTAGGTTAGAAATAGTCTTTAACTAAATGTTAAAGTAACACCCACATGAATGCCTGAAACAAGGTTTTCTCATATAAACATTGGTACCTGGACTGGTACTTAGCGTTGTGCTCAAAAGTTTACATACCCTGGCAGAATTTTTGATTTTTTTGGGGGGTAATTTTTCAGAGAATATGAATGGTAACACAATAATTTTTCTTTCACTTGTAATTAGTGGTTGGGTTAAGCCATTTATTATCACTCTATTGACAACAGAAACTAGCCAAATGACCCTGATCAAAGGTTTATTTACTCTACCACTTAATACCGTGCATTGCCTCCTTTAACATCAGTGACAGCTTAAAGTCTTTTGTGATTGTTATGGATGACACATTATATTTGCTCAGATGGTAAAGCTGCCAATACTTCTTGGCAAAATTCCTCCAGTTCCTGTAAATTCTCAGGCTGTCTTGCATGAACTGCATGTTTGAGATCTCCCCAAGGTGGCTCAATGATATCGTGGCCGGGAGACTGAGATGGTCACTCCAGAACTTTCACTTTTTTCTGCTGTAGCCAATAACAGGTTGACTTGGCCTTGCGTGATCATTGTGATTATTGTCAAGTTGGAATGTCCAAATGTGTCCTATGTGCAGCTTTGCTCCAGTATTATCAATTTTGACAAAGTGCCTGTGTAGCTCACACATCTCCAAAACATCAGCGATCCACCTCCATGTTTCACAGTAGGGATGGTGTACTTTTCATCAACAGCCTTGTTGACTCCTCTCTATATGTATCTCGATAATAAATGGCTTCACCCAACCACCAACCATGAGTGAAAGAATAGTTTTTGCATTTTCATACATATTCTCTGAAAAATGGCCCCAAGTCTGCCGGGGTTTGTAAACTTTGGAGCACAACCATATACATCACCTTTCTACTCAGTTGAGCACTCAAAGTGGTTTCTACTCCAAGTCACATTCACCCAATTACACACACATTCAGAGAGCACCTTTATCTATGTCTAAGTGCTTTCTAAAAGGCACAGTAACACACTCCAATGTAGACATCAGGAGCAAGTCAGAGATCAATCCGCTAACCTTCCAACTGAAGACTCTACACCTGACCATCAGCCACCCACTGCATTACATTGTAAGAAGATAATCGCTGTTATTAATTTTACTTGTCAGTGGTTTGAATGTTCTGGCTGATCAGTGTATATAGCTGCCTTTATAAATATGATTAACTCAATAGGCGGAATGAAATCCTAGTGAGTCACTCCAAAGCAATAAAACACTGCAAATCCTATAACAGTGTTATGCCAAACACAAAAAGCTGCATTAGCAAATCAGTAGAGTTGTCATAAGGCATGACCTAACTCTTACAACAAACTATGCCGTGTTGTAAACGTGCCATTTGTGGTTTTCACATTTGCAACTAATATGAAAAGCCCAAAGTTGGGATAAAGGTAGAAAAGCAGTAAGGTACATTAGTGTCACTGTGTTTAGTTGCTATATAAGCAATATATGAAAAACAAGAAGTCCATATACATCTGTGTTGCTAGGGATCACTTTTTATGTTGGCCACGGGCAAAATGGCAGGCAAAATCGTATTTGTCTACGCACTTATGACCGCAGCTGTTGCACTGGAATGGATGTTCATAGCCGTGGCAGCCCATGTGAATAGTGTAGAGAATATTGTCAGAAAAGTGAACATCACAATGCCGGCATTTATATAAGATCTGCTGGTCCGGTATAGTCAGGGCAGGGGTAGGTGTGCCCGGTTGGCTGTTGTTAACACATACAGTCAGACCATTCATGCTGTTCTCAAAGCTAAGGCTGGGAACAGGACTGCAGTTCTCGTGGTGTGAAGTGGGAGGTTCTTCTTTAGGTAATGATGTCTGCACTCCATTGGTGCACACTGCAACCTGCTCACTGGAGACGTTATGTATCAGGATGGGCTTCTCATCTTTTAGGGACTCCCTGTCTGGCGACACAGGAGTCTGAGACTCAGAGTGGAGCTCAGCCAACTGACCGGCCAGTGTAGACAGCTGGTCGAGAGGGTTTTTAAAAGTCAAACCATTAGCACTCCTGTTGTGACTTTCCTTCTCATCCACCTTGGGAGCATTCTTATACTCACTGCTGTTCAAATGGTGGATCTTGTGAGACAAGTCGTTCAGATAATCCGACTTTGGCATCACCATGGAGGGCGGGCTGAGATTGATCAGAAGCCGGCGACCGAAGCCCAGCGAACCCGTTCTCTTCTGCAAAGCGCTCAGCATTCTCTTGTTGGAGAAAGGAGACCGTGCCACCCTTGTGGGCAAAAGTTTGTGGCGGCGGCGCCGGTGATGCGACAGGTTGCTGCGGTCACTACATCGGAAGGTGCAGAGGTCACACTTGTATGGCTTCTCTCCGGTGTGTGAGCGCATGTGGGCTTCCAAGTGGCGCTCGTATGCAGAGGCAAATGGGCACAGCTGGCAGCGGTGAGGCTTTTCTCCTGGGTGAGGGAATCATTGCGATTATAACCAGCACATTTTACTGTGATGTAAACAGAGTTAAAGAAGTGCGTGCAATGCAGTGTGTGTATATTACAATAAGGTTTATAAAAGTGAAGCTAATATAGGCAAAAAAAGTAACTTCATCAGCTGTAGGTCTGGGATATTTACAGGATTAAAAATACAGTGGGAAAACTGACCTGTGTGGATTCGGATGTGCTCTATTAAACGAGCCATGCCCTTGTTCGCATAGCTACAGTAGCTGCATTTATACTTTCCATCGCAGGTCCTCTCCAGGCCGTCCATCTGCACATCCGACCCATCCTCCACGGACAAACTCACCTCCACAGACGGGGGATCCAGACCATTTTGCTCGCACCGTGGGGCGACTACACACAAATAAAATATGATTTCAACATCTGATTCTGCTTATTAAATACATAAAGCAGTTGTTTGTTTAGTACTCGTTCTTCTTACCGGCTTGAAACGACTGCGCTGTCTCTTTTTCACCACACACGGAGCCTGAGATCATGTTGACATGCTGGGTTTGCTGTGTTAAGTACTCTTGAAATTCCTTTACAAAATCCACGGGCTCAGTCTTTATCTCTTCCATGTTCCTTCTTCTGTGTGGAGCCTAAAAAAAGAAAAGGAAAAAAAACAAGATAAGATTCAAACGTGATGGGGACACGTACTACAACTCTGCTTTGGCATTCTGACAGCTGCTAACCTGCTGCTGCTAGCGTTTTAACAGCTAGCCTATAGCTTTTAGCAGCAGCAATAACGTTACCTAGCGATTCAAGCCCTTATATTTTAATATTTGACAACCAAATTTAACACAGTGGTTACCGTGGTTCATATTTTGCCTAACCGTTCTAACCAACATTTTTCCAGCAAACAGCAGAGTTTATTGGAGATCGTTTATCCGCTCTATCGGTTACCTGCTTCTGATGCGTCAGTGGTCACCCAAATGCAACTGTTGCCTTCTCGATTATCAGGAAAAAATAAAATATGCTAATATTGTAAGTGGCAATTGTAGCAAATAATTAAAAAAAAGAAAAGAAAAAGAAAACAATGAGTCCGTATTTTCAGAAGGTCTTTTCCGCCATTAATATCAAACACGGATTTGAATACGCACACAGAGATCTGAATACGGTACACATGGATTTCAATAGGCACACACAAATCGAAACACACGCACAAGTCATTTTGCGACAATAATGGTCATATTTTGCACGTGAAACACATATAAAACTAGAATAGCCAGTTTTATGTGTATTCAGCTTGACAATAAAACGAGTTCGTCTTTTTCATGTGATCGCTGTACATCTATGACAAAGTCACAAAGTGGCACATTCACAACAGAGACAAGATTTTATTTGACACTGACTGTGAAGCACTTACTGTTCATTTTTTCTCCACTCCTGCTCATTACGATAATCCCAAATGTGTATTTAGACTTAACCCAGCAGTTTAATGATTAATTTAAAGTTTTTATACTCTCCTTGTTCTGTGTAACTTCTTGTGTCTGACTCTTAAAAGAGGTCATTGAATGCAGCAAGAGCCCTGGTGGAGACGTTTCATAACAAACCATGGCTACCCCGATGGCCAGGATTTTCTCAAAGGTTATACTGAATATTTAGGTCATTGTTATTTGCATTTCATTCAAGAGTTTCTGCGCTAATTTGAATATATCTTCCACAGCATAAGCTTTTTTTTTAATTGAATTGTGTAACCTGTCTGGCTCTTGCCTACGTGACGTTTTCAGCTAACTGATGCTAATGTTTGCTAGAGCTCAAAACTATAGTTTCATCCCACTTAAGCGTTTAACAGTGGTCAACCTTGGCCGACACTACTGCCTAATGCTCAGTCATACTATGAAGTTACTACCCACATGCTGGGTGTTACATATCTCTGTCATTGTTTGTTTTTCAGTCTCTCAGACATCTCATTCGTCCATGGGGGGCATGCCAGGCTAGATGGAGGAGCACTTCCTCCAGATCTTCCCCAGGTGTGGCTGCACACCAACCAGCCGAAGTATTCTCCTTCCCTCCACTTCAGACATACTCAGAGGAGGAGAGCATGATGAGGGAAGCAGGTAAGCTGGACCTCTTGTTTCATGCTGCAGTGCACAGCTGGGGACAGGATTTCTTAAAACGCTAAACATCTGTATTGCTGTTTGACAGTGAAAAAATATGCACAAGAGCGCATCGCCCCACTTGTGTCAAAAATGGATGAAAATTCGTACATGGATGAGGACGTGATCAAATCCCTCTTTGAACAGGGTGTATGTAACATATTTTAACTGTGATTGAATGAAAGTCTCATTAAAATATGCCAGTGCCTGTTTTTTCCCTCTAGTGACTCATTTTACCTTTGCAGCTCATGGGTATTGAGATCGACCCAGAATATGGTGGAACTGGCTCTACGTTCTTCTCCTCTATTCTGGTCATCGAAGAGCTGGCAAAGGTGGATCCCTCTGTGGCTGTACTGTGTGACATCCAGAACACACTGATCAACATACTGTTCGTTAAACTTGGTACCCCGGCTCAGAAAGAGAAGTACCTCAGTCGATTGTCAACTGACATGGTGAGAAGCTTGATATTCTGGAAGAAATAAACCAGCATACAATAATCAAATATTATTATTTGTCAAGTGAAACTGATTGTTTTCTGATCATACCTAAGCTACTTTCAGCTGCTCTCTTATTCACAAGGGGTCAATCATGTCGAGACACTTTAAATTTAGTTTAGACGTTTAGACTTCCCCTCTGAGCAAGCATTTGAAAATACTACTGGATAGCATAATTGAAACAGAGAGAGACCAATTATTGTACATTCACCAGACACTTTATTAGTTATACCTTGCTAGTACTAAGCAGAACTGCCTTAATTCTGCATGGCACAGAGTCAACAAGGTGCTGGCAACGTTCCTCAGAGATTTTCGTCTGAATTGACATGATAGCATCACACAGTTGTTGCGGATTTGTCAACTGCGCATCCATGTGTGAATCTCTCGTTTCACTACATCCCAGAGGTGCTCTGTTGGATTAACATCGGGTGACTGCTGGGGAAAATTTCTCTGTTTTATCATTTGATTTGTTTTATTTGTACTATTTTAATCCGCTGGAAACAGGGTTTACGTATTGGCCTGTATTTGGCACATTATGTTTAACTGTATTTTATATTATCTGTGACAGGTTGGAAGCTTCTGTCTCTCTGAAGCAGAATCGGGAAGTGATGCTTTTGCTCTGAAGACGCGTGCTGAAAAACACAAGGACTATTATGTAATCAATGGATCCAAGATGTGGATCAGTAATGCAGACCATGCTGGTATTTTTCTGGTAATGGCCAATGTGGATCATTCTGCTGTGAGTAACTGCTGATGTTTCTATTCTCAGAATGTGCAGTATTTATTTTTGAGTCTGTATTTTTAAGGCCCCTCTCAACAGTGGTTTTTGAGTTCATAATCTGTCAATATTGATTAATTTTATTAATTTATTAAAGGTTCAAAACATTCTCTCAGTTTGGTTGTTAAGAACTGTCACCCATGCTGGATGTTCTGCAGTTTAAATAAGCGTCTGTTGAAGAGCAAAATGTTAAAATCTAAAACAACATCATCGAGTGAGACTATACTCTATAATATCCACCTGCTGCAGTTTGTATTGCATTGTATTTTTGGTACTTTCATGCACACCGTCTGACAGAAAGCTAAAGATAAATTCACTTTTGTTTGTTGTTTGAAGGGATACAAAGGCATCACCTGTTTCATTGTGGACAGAGACACTGAAGGGCTTGAGATTTGCAAGAAGGAGAACAAGCTCGGACTGCGGGCCTCCTCCACCTGCCCGCTCAACTTTGACAATGTCAAGGTGCAACCATATTGGAGAAATACCTGGCAAGTACAATACTGTGAATTTTTTTAAAATTTCTTTCTTTTTAACTCCTCTGCTCTCTGTTGTAGGTGCCAGAGAAGAACATTTTAGGAGAGGTCGGTCATGGCTACAAGTACGCCATCGGGATGTTGAACGAGGGTAGGATTGGAATAGCAGCACAGGTAAACGATAACACTAAATCTGCTCTGTAAAAAAAAAAAAAAAAAAAAGTACAAAAATCCAGCAGTGTGCTTTAACTATGTGTGTTTTTCAGATGCTTGGACTGGCACAGGGTTGCTTTGACCACACTGTTCCTTACACCAGACAGAGGGTGCAGTTTGGAAAGCGCATCTTTGACTTCCAGGTTATGATCCATATTTGGACTCCATTCTTTTACAAAGCCTAAAGTCTGGTTCAGTGAGTTCTAATGTTGTTTTAGTACTCTTTATATACCAGGGCATGCAGCACCAAATAGCCCATGTAGCAACGCAGATTGAAGCTGCTCGGCTCTTGACGTACAACGCTGCTCGTCTGAAGGAAGCCGGGAGACCTTTCATTAAAGAGGCCTGCATGGCCAAATACTTCAGTGCAGAGGTGAGCTCCCTGTTTTAGTAGTAGTAGACTGTAGGACATTACAGGGACATTTGCATCATGATTTCATACATCCACATTTTTCTTATAGTAGAAGTTGTTGAGTGTTCACCACAATCTATAGCAATATTTTGTTTTGTTAGGTTCTGTGATATCTGTGCTGCCATCTTGGCCAGTAATTTTTTTGACATTTTCACCTGAAGCATCTTCCTTGTTTTGCTTTCTTCAGGTTGCAAGCCTTACTACATCAAAATGTATTGAATGGATGGGAGGGGTAGGGTTCACCAAAGACTACCCTATTGAAAAATACTACAGAGACTGTAAAATTGGTGAGTTTGGACTCTGGACCACTCCACAAATATTGACTCGTGTTTGTGCACTTTTTGTGAGATTGTTGCTTAAATAAGATGTAGTTAGTGTAACTGTGCCTGAAGCCCCTTTGTGGAAAGAACAAAATATGTGAGTGCTACAGGAAGGTCAGGTGTAGCTGTTCATGATTGGACCAGAGTGGGGCGGAGAGAGAAGGCCTGATAGCAGTGGCTGTAATCGGACTCTGCAGGAATTCCCCGGTCTGACCCCTCACAGTGCCATTATACCAGCACACAGCCAAGGAAGCATGCCATTGCAAAATGTCACTTTTCCTTTCATCACTGCCACTTTGGCTCCCGAGCTCTCCAGCTAGAGCACCGACCAAGCTAGCTGCACGCTAAGCCCCCGTGTCTCCTGGTAGTGAAAGCACCAGATTCGTGCAGTATGCAGGGGAGTTTGGTAAAATGGACTTTGTTGTGTACAGCAGGAATTTGTTCTAATGCTTTGTTTTCTCTCTTTGTGCAGGTACTATTTATGAGGGCACGACAAATATCCAGCTGTCCACTATGGCCAAGTTCATTGATAAGGAGTATGATGTTTGAAACTCTGAGCACAGCCTAAATGATTGTACTCTGCAGTGTTACACTCCACATTTTTTCCCGGTTGACTATAGCGAGATTGATCCGGTAGCACCATGTTGCTGTAGATTTGTTTTCTTGTAGTAGATCATAGTTACTGATGTTGTGATTACAATTCTTCAGGTTTAGAGATAAAAGCTGATCTGGTGTAACAATGTTTAATTTTTGTTTTTGTTTTTTTTTTGTATTCAGTTTTCCATCACTTGTTAAAAAGCCACAGACTAAGAAATTGTATATCATTTTAAGTAAGACCTTTGCCACCTTTGTCCCACACTACTTCTTATTGAAATAGGGTGATTATCCATACGCTAGTATATGGAAGTGAATTTTTGAAAGCTGTTGACTAGGATTATACTTCAGTGCCTTCAGAAGATCTGTGATTAGTAAGATCATTAACTTAAAGTTGTGTGTTCTCTGCAGAACCAGGGCTCCACACATACTGTAAAAAAGTGATGTGTTATTGTAAAAAGAAATTATTTGTAAAGAATGATCTGTCAATACCAGTAAATGTGAAGTAAGCTCCATTGCGATGGATCGTGGTTTGTATGTGCTGTGGATTCCATGTTAATGTCAAGTTCTCTCACTAGATGGCAGCATTTTCCCGAGTGACAGCAGCTCACAGAAGGTGCAGTCAATTATCATGTCTTTTAACAGCTTGTCACCTCTAATGATATTTTATATCAATTTAATTATGCCGCTGCTTCAGATGAAAAGAGCCCGCCTCGCGTAATTGACTCATTGATAATTTTGTGGGTGTGACTGATTAAATTTGCACGCGCTACACGTGCTTTTCAAAATAAAGTCTATTGTTTAAACGCACAGACTGTGTCCGAGTATAAAGACTTTTATCAGCTTTCACCCAAGGCTTCTTACAAAGAATTATGTGTTTTTACCAAGATGTCTTTTACAGACTAAAAGACAACTATTAACCACTGGCAGTGCTTAAAAATATGCGTTTTTGAAAATGCAGTGCTAAAGATTTGCAGCACTGCTAAAAGTATTAACTTGCAGACTACATTTTGATAACTTTTTATTACTGTAAAATACAGGGAGAGCGGGAAAATGAAAACAATGCATATATTTAATGACTTTTATTAGTCACACCGTTTCGTCCATGGGGGGGCATGCCATGCTAAAAAAAAAAATCATTTTTCCGTCAAAGAATTGTCATCTTAAGATTTTCTTAATATTACACATATATATGAAGTATATATATGAAGCTGGTCAGACACATCTGTTTACATTCTCTGCACATTTGAAGTGAGTGAAATGGACTGAAATAACCGCAGCCCTCATAAAAATCTAGGATTCTGTGTGTGTTGCTCAAAGATCAGTATTGGTCTTTTTGCCACCATTGTATCTTTAAAAGAAGTCGCACTAAATTTGCTCCTCCGGAAGATGAGTTGAGTGTCATTTAGTGCTGAGTCTTCATTGATAGAAGTTAAAATCAGACATGCCAGGCTGCAGTGTAATAATCCTGGATTTTTTCTTAGAATAATTTTCAAATAAAATTGTCAAGGTTATCTTTTTTTTAAATCACACAAAGATGAAAAAGCATGCCTCCATTTGCATCACTGATTGAGTGTACTTTGTTTGCTCCTCTGTTCCACTCTGACTCGTGGCAGCCCCCTCTTTAATGAGCATAATCTGATGAAAACACAGCCATCCGCTTTTCACTTTGCTTCGGCAACTGCTGCTCAGCTAGCCTCTTTCTCCGCCCCCATCTTTAACACAGCTATGAGACCTCTAATTATGCAAGGATTCAAGTAGCTTTTCACAAAACACAGTGTTGTCCTCTAGAGCTGGAGAGCGCTCCACGAGCCAAAAGGACAGGCTGCATATTTGTAGGTTGAGCAAATTCAATTTGTTTGATTAGTTCCCTGGATCTGCTTCAACTTTGGTTTAAATGGTGGATCTTAAATGTTTTTTCAGTGTCGTTTTTTCCCTGTTTGACTGTGTGTGATAAATATTAAGAGTAAAAATAAGGTTATGTCATTTATGTGACAGTTGTGCACAGAAAAATATTGAGATCTCTGCAAATTTTGGAGACGTATGCCTTTAGTCAAAAAGGAAGTTCGCCCAAGAGGAGTCCCAATCATCAAAAGTAGTGTGCTCATTAATTCGTTTTCTCTCCCGGTCTTTCATTCGTTCACCATCTGCGTAAATAAAATGTCACCGAATCACACAATTCATATAAATGTGTCTTTGCACACGCAATCAAAATTTGGTTAATTGAAGTACCAGCTCTGTTGCCTGTGACAGAAATAGGCCCATTCTCCTCCTCGTGTATTAGATTACCTGCTGCCACTGTGGATTTGTCTGCTTTCGTTTTAAACTGACATGAAAAGACTTTATCGCGATGGTTAAGCATTCAATTTGATCTTTGCCTGTAGCGCTTCCTGGCTAATAAAATTACACCGATGTCAATGAGCTCAGGTGTAGGTGAAATGGACGGCACGTATCGCTTTCCTGTTGAGCATACGCGCGTCAGGACGCAACAGAAGAATGGCACGCTGAAACTGTGCGTCATTGTGTTCAGCGACGGCTTCAAAATTTAATGACAAAAGTCAATAAATCGATAAATGCTTAACCGTTTTCTGAGTCTTCATGTGCGTTAAGAAAAATATTGCTTACTCATTCTGTTATTTACCATAGTTTGCATTCGCGCGTAAAACGTGTGCGTAATCTGCTTAATAAGACCCGAGTTGCTTGGCTTCGCTGGAACATTTAATCAATGGGCCATTTATTCAATTTACTGACAGGTGAATGCGCCTTGTGCACGCCCCCCAAAAACCCTGATTCATTTTCCTCTTTTATCTAATTGGTTGATAAGTGGGTGCGTACTGCCGAGCTCGAAGCCAAAACGCTCGCGCGGCCTTTTTCTCTGGAGCCCATTCTCGTCAGACCCCCTCGCGGTTTCATCTCAAATCCCATTTGCTATTGTACCTGTCCAATCGCAGCGACCGAGCACGCTTTAGCTCGGATGGCAAATTTATTTCATCATTACGATCCAGAGCAAGTTTGACGCAGTGATCTCTGCGCTCTCACACTGAGCTGGACGCGGCTTTGAACGACTTTCTGAGTCTTCCCTCCCTCTTATGCGTAATATTTTTCTACGGGAAAGAAAAAACGTTTAGAGCTGTTTAATCCCTTATTGAATTTTTGATGGTGATCCCTATCGGACAGTAAACGGTGATGGCAGACTCTGATACGCAAGAGGCTCGCCAACCTGCAAAAGATTCACCATTTTCAATAAAGAACCTGCTGAATATTGAAGACAAACCCAGCAAACCGAAAAGCATCCTCGGATCGCACAAGGCGGTTTTGGAAGGCAGTTTCTTTTCTCGGCTTGGTGACTTGTCTGTCCCTCGATTTGAGCTGCCAACACAGAGAATTGGACTATCTGCGCAATATCTGGAAAGAGCTTCTACCTGGTGGTACCCGTATACGCTTGGAGCACATTTTAGGACTGGAGGTAATTAATTTTATTATAATGTTTTGGTCTGAATTCATATTCTGCAGGAAACCCTGTTGTGTATTTAACATCGTGAATGGATAATCCTTATTCATAATAATCCTTATAATATGTTTAAAAAATTATAACCGGGATACTCTAAATGAAATATAATGTATCCAACTAATAAACAGTATATATAGAACAAAATTAAATGCAGGTAGTATAGTTCTCATTGCACCATTTAATGTCGTTGAAGAGCGAGTTTTAATACAGTTAATTATTTTTTTCCTGCAGGGTCTGAGAAGCTTAACTTGAGGGAAGCATCACAGGCACCAGATAGGCGCTCCCCGGATCTCCAGAAAAGTGACCAAGATGCCAAAGATGAAAGCGCCGACGACGATATCGCCCTGGATCAAAGTGACTCGGAGGAGCCAAAGAAAGAAACGGACCAGGAGGACGACTGGAGGAGAAAAACCGACGAGCTGGACTCCGAGAAGAAGCCCTGTCGGAAGAAGAAGACGCGCACCGTGTTTTCCAGAAGTCAGGTCTTTCAGCTGGAGTCCACTTTCGACATTAAGCGCTACCTGAGCAGTTCAGAGAGGGCAGGCCTGGCCGCGTCCCTGCACTTGACCGAAACGCAGGTGAAAATCTGGTTCCAGAACCGGAGGAATAAGTGGAAAAGGCAGCTGGCCGCCGAGCTGGAGGCGGCCAACCTGAGCCACGCGGCAGCACAGAGAATTGTGCGGGTTCCCATACTCTACCACGAGAATGGAGCCCCTGAAACGAGCGGAGGCCCTGCTACAAACTCACCGGGAAGCCAGGCGCTCTTGGCTTTCCCTCACCACATGTACTATTCTCACCCAGTCCCACTGCTGAGACCTGTTTAACATTCGTGTCATAAAGCATTGTACATATGTTTTTAACTGAGAGTGATTAATTGAAAAAAATACAATTTTGTATATTTTGTAGATTGAACGGACACAGTGCTAATTATTATTATTATTATTATTATTATTATTATTAGTATTATTATGTGTAACATCCTTTATTCTACTGAAGTGTCCTTGAGCAAGACAGGGTCCCTTTTACAGCTCTAACGAGTGTGAAGAACACAATAAAAACGATTTACTGGTTATAATTTTTATTATTATTATTATTATTATTATTAATCTAAAAATGGGTGCGTATATTTGAATGTATTATGAACAGGGTTGGCTGTCTATATGTAATTTACAGAAATTTGTGTCAGTGTTTGAAAGTGGGATTAAATATTTTGATATTTTCCAATATTGTGCAATACTGCTGGCTTCATATTAGGCTACCAGGCTTTGTCACCTATAGGCCTATATCTCACTTTGTAATAGGACAATCACGTGATTCTTAAAATACTCAAAGACTGCAGATAATACAGGCATTTGTTTTTATGACGCAGTGGTTGGCGTAATTTTAAAGCCATGAAAAAGCCAAAAAAGCCTCTGTTCTTTTGTGTATGGTTTTCTTCTGATATTGTTATTGAAATTCTGTATATTATATGGTCTCACACTCAGTAAAGACTCATTCCAGAAAGAAATGTATCGGTTAATAAGTGTGGTGTGAAAAACAAATTTTTTCGTGTCGTATCTTGGTTTCAAACATTTGTGAGAAGTTTTTTTAAGAATCCAATCATCTCGAAAATAAAACACTGATCAGCATTAGACCCTTTGAAATGACTTAATCTATAATGACTATCCTATTCATACGGATGAAAATAAACTGCATTCTAATGTCTAAGAGCGTTGGATGAACCAAATGCTAGATTTTTGTGTATAGTTTAAGTCTCCACGCTCTGCTCTTTTTTAAGCTCGCCTAATATAATGTGTGCAGACATGCCCAATAATTAAAAACAATTGGCTATCTCACACAAACTAGAATGCACTAGCATTTAAGGTAGCTAATAGTTACAAAATGAATTTAAATGATTGATTATTGCTAATCTAGGAGCCAGCCTTCTTAATTTTGCATACATTTAACCATGTTAATATTTATTTTATGCTGTTTTTTTTTTCTTATTGAATGGCGTCTGAGAAGAGCCCATACTGAAATAGGCCACTACATGTGACTGGCCCGAATAGATGGGTAATTTATTGTGGTAAAGTCCTCCTCCGGTGCATGATACAGGGGCTTGTAACATAACAAGCCATAAACAACCTTTCCTTGAAGAAATTCTGTCAAAAAGTGTTAAGTTTTTCCTTAAGTTTTGTGCAAGTAATACATTTATTCAAGGTATGAGCTACGTGATTTTAGTTTAGAACCACAAATCAGTTAGCCGATACTGGGAAAGCGCATACTTCTCGGAGAATGAATTAGGATGAAGAAACAGAGAGAAAGCAGACCCATGTCACGTGTTCTGGATTGAGACAACGGAAATATCCGCTGAGGTAAGCTCAGCCAATGAAATCGCAGGCGCGAACTTGAACATTCCTTTCAACCAATCAGCGTCTAGTGGACTATCGGCAGCGAGCTAGCTTCACGCAGCCACCGTGTGTTATCGTATATTCCCTCTCTATATATATCTGTCTTATTTCTCTCTCTCCATATATATTTTATCGTTAACCAAAAAGGCATAGTAATCGCTGTTGACAAATAAACCAACCGGCGACGTCCGAACGACACCAGACTGAAGCAGTAAGTGAAGTTAAGCTGCTAACGCTTGTACTCGTTGCTTTTACTGTTCCAAGCTAGTGTTAGCTAACACCGATGGCAGGAGAAGTAGAGGGCTTGGTGTAATTGCTGGGTTTAACGGAACAATTTATGTGGTCAGCGTAAAAGAAAAAGTAACGAGATAATAAATCCGCAAAATAACGCAATTACCCCACGGGCTGAAAAGCAGAAAATATGTATATTAGTTTAAGTATTAGCTAGCTACTATTTAAGAGGGCGTATTGTGACTTGCTGGCTAATGGCTTCTGTCGGTGGGCTGATAATCCGAAGGTTGTTGGCTGTGGTTCACGATCAGTGAACTTATTTTACTTTCTAATAATAAATGTGTATAAAAACACGTTTTGTTTTCCTCGAAGCCATTGATCAGTTTTAAGCAAGATTAACCTTTTATAGGGCAGTCATTGAAATACATGAAAATTCTAAATATCAAACCTGGAGTGTTATTGACGCATGTTACAGGACCCCCCCCCAAGTTTCATTTTAATGTTGAAAATCAAGGTAGGTGAAGTTACCAAAAGTGTGTATATAAAATAAAACGTAGGGAAAGCAGAAATTTAAAGGAACATTTTTCTGATTAACACTGGCACTTGTCTCAAATATAACACACATACCAAAGTGCAGTCCTGTGCAGTCACAGGCTTCATAATACCTGGCAATGCTGCTGTAATGTGGCATTACAGCAGCATATACTTATATTTTTCTTTAAAGATTTAAGTCCATTCACTGATTTGAGCATGTGTATATATCCAAATACAGGTTCTGTTCTATGGCATGGTAGTTGATGTACAGCTGCAAAAGAGAGAGTATGTTTTTGAGCCAATATCCAGCCAACCTTAAAGGAAAACTGTAAAAGTGAAGTGTAAATCTACTGAAAACAAAATATATTGAAGGACAAATTTTAAATGTATAACAAAAAATAAAAAATAGGTTTATAACTAGTTGTGGTACCACTTATGTTTTTCTTATATTTAATTCAATCAAAACTAAATAAATCGCAAATACAGAATTACTAAATTAACTTCTGTGTTTATAACAGTATTTTTTTAAACCTAACATAAGTATGGCTCACTAGATGTATCTGGTGTATGTCAAAAAATGGACTTAACATCACTTGCTCTACTTTTAGGTAGTGTCACTGTTTTTATGCCACAGATGTCACTAATTTCTAGAATTCCTACACAAAAAAACACCCATTTCAACTTTGAAAACAACTATTGAACTGTATAATGTATGGCTTTTAACAGCCTACCATTATTAGTTTTGGTGTTATGATCACAGGTGTGGGGATAGGTAGGGGTGAAAAACCCAATATCCCAAATTCTGGAAGAATACTGAAGTTTGAACTGGTCTGGGCCACTGCTGATTGGTCAGATGCAATATTGCCACTATCTGTACTAACATTTGTTTTCCAAATGAACGAAGAAATGAATAAAATAAGTGTTTAGACAGTGTCACAGATTTTCATAGTGAATAGTGTTTAAAAGTGTGTATCTAGATTCGAACAGTAATATTTAACCCCCCATTGTGCCCTTTATGCTTCAGTTTGAATGTTATCCTCTGAATCCTCAAATATTCATCAGTTAGATTATATTAAAATACCTTGGAGTGTTGCTATCTCTTAAAGTTTAAATGGAGTGCTCATTTTCCTCTACTGCAGATGACAGGCTCAAACGAATACAAGCTGAACCAGGGACCAGAGGACGGCATCTCTGCTGTCAAGTTCAGCCCCAGCACAGCCCAGTTTCTCCTGGTTTCCTCTTGGGACTGCACCGTCCGTCTCTATGATGTGGGAGGCAACACCATGCGAATGAAGTACCAGCACACAGCTCCAGTTCTGGACTGTGCATTTTATGTAGGTTACAGATTGTTTGCTTAGGTTTTTTTGTTGTCATGTTATATCCTTGAAGACTAGTACACTCAGATGATGCCACCTTTTACTTGCAGGACCCAACTCATGCTTGGAGTGGAGGTTTAGATGCACAATTAAAAACGCATGATCTGAACACAGATCAAGGTATGTTACAAATCTGTTAGGGACGGATTCAAAACTTTGAGGTATGGTAGCAGTGAAACACATCATGTGGGTTGAATGTTTTAATTTATGTTGTACTGGTTTATTTTCCTTAAACAGACACAATAGTTGGAACACATGATGCCGCCATTCGTTGTGTAGAGTACTGCCCAGAAGTTAATGTCATGGTAACAGGTAGCTGGGATAGATCAGTTCGACTGTGGGACCCACGGACACCCTGCAATGCTGGCACCTTTACTCAGCCTGACAAGGTAAATCAGTAGAGACACCAATGAGTTTAACCGCATTGCTCATAAACCAGTTATAGTGAATGCTTATGTTATGTACACGTTTTCATATCTAAATCTTTGGAATTGGTATTTAAGTTTTAAAAAAACATGACACTTTTGGAGATTCATGCTTTACGAATCTTTATGAAAGGCATTTTTTGGGGGGGGGGTTGACGTTACATGCTCAGCAGTATTTAAGGAGAATAAATTGTTGAGAGCAGGAAAATTTGTTTGTCTTTATTTACATTTTCTTCATGGGTTTACACCTGATACTGGTACACAGTGAGGTAACTATTAAAGATTTTTGCTAGAAAACCCCTTAATTATATGAGAAAGTAAAGATGTTGGAATTGTATTTATTTATGTGTTTACATGTGGTTATGTAATGTTGTATGCATGTACCTATATGATTTTTTTTGGCACAGGTAGTGTTGTGTCTCCATCTTGTCTCATAACTTGTCTTTGTCACAGGTGTATACCCTCTCTGTGGCTGGAGATAGGCTGATTGTAGGCACAGCTGGAAGACGAGTCCTGGTGTGGGATTTGAGAAACATGGGCTATGTGCAGCAAAGAAGAGAGTCCAGCCTGAAGTATCAGACTCGCTGCATTAGAGCCTTCCCCAACAAACAGGTAGACTTTGTAAAGACTATGTTAAAACCTGACTCATAATTTACTCTTAGTAGAACCTGATGTTACAGATTTACATCTTTTCTCTCTGGCTCCAGGGATATGTCTTGAGTTCAATTGAGGGACGTGTAGCTGTGGAGTACCTGGACCCAAGCCAGGAGGTTCAGAAGAAGAAATATGCTTTTAAGTGCCACAGGCTGAAGGAAGAAGGAATCGAGCATGTTTATCCTGTCAATGCCATCTCATTTCACAGTGTTCATAACACCTTTGCCACAGGTAAGATTAGCTAGTTAGTACTTGACAAAAGCAAATATTTATCTCTTCCTAGATCTTTCTTGGGTTTTTATATATCTAAACATTCACAATTGCAGAAATAATCCCTGATTTTCCTTTAACCTTCATCTCTGAACTTCCAAGGTTGCATTCACAACTCTGTTAATATAGATTCATATCTCAGCAGTAACGAGGCCTAAAACTTTTGAGCTTGACCTTGAACCTGTCCTTCTACCAGGTGGCTCAGATGGCTTTGTGAACATCTGGGACCCATTCAACAAGAAGCGCCTGTGTCAGTTTCACCGGTACCCGACCAGTATCGCATCACTGGCCTTCAATAATGATGGCACCATGCTTGCAATTGCCTCCTCCTACATGTTTGAGAAAGGAGACATCAGCCATCCAGAGGATGCCATCTTCATCCGCCAGGTTACAGATGCTGAGACCAAGCCCAAGTGAGTCTTCCTTTTGTCTTTTGTGCAATTTGTGCAGTTTGCTACCCCTGAATCTTCGAGCAGTGCTGTTTACAATGAGCAAGTCGAGCTGCAGCATATGCTGATCTGTATCTCTGTCCATCCACTTTTCAATATCCGATGGCTGAAAGATAGACAGATGAAAACTTGAAGTCCCCCTTCCAGTATTTGAACAGCCTGTTTTTTAATGTTGCTCAGCCTCTGTGCTTCAGCACATTTAATTTGGCATAAAGGATGGATTTTATATTAGAATCCAATTGCAGCTTTAAATTGACGAACAGGTACTGACAACGGGAACACAATTGTCATATTTAACAAAAAAATAACTTAAGGCCCGCAAATATCAGTAGACAATTTTTAAATAACAGTTTGTCTATCGCCGTCAGCCATATTGTCCCTAAAACTTAGTTGGAGAACTCAACTGGGTCTTTTTGTTTTTGAGGCTTATCTTTGTACTGGATACTTAGATATTATATCCAGGACTATAATTAGTTGTTTATCATCATAAAGATCTGGAACTCTGGCCCAAAAAAAAAAAAATCCAAATTCCTTCAAATTTTTAAATACTGCAGAGCAGTGCAAAGAAGTAGAATTGCAAGCTTGTTGGAAGCAGTCTAGAGCAGCTTGAGAAAATGACAGAACAGATTTTAACAGAAGTGTTTCTTTGAATCGGCAGAGTCCTGGAACTTTATTTTGCAACTCGGAAAAATTTATTATAATCTCAATAAACAGGCATTAAAACTAATTTTAGAGCACTGAGTTAATGCAAGGGTGGGCAGCTTTTTGTCTAGAATCTCAAGGAAATAATAATATGAAACTGTAGTCCCTGAATGGGATATCACTTGTCTCCATGCATCGATTCAGTGATTGCTCAAGTTAATGGAATCTCTTCCTTTGTTTTTGGATTTCAGGTCAACCTAAGTGCACAGAGGAAGAGTTCCCTCTGCATTTGAAGCCTTTATCACATTGGATTTATCTGCTGGCATCCAGTGTATCATTACTATATTTTTTCCTTTAATTTCTTTCCATTCCCAAACAGCATTTGTAATTTAAGCAACATTTGTTGCGTTTTCTGGTCTGTTAAATATTTCATTCTTTCATGTGTTTGACTTTTTCTTTCTTGACTAAAATAAGTTTTGTAAATACTGTACTTTTTTTTGACTTTTTTTCTTTCTTTGGCATTTTGGCATCACAGTTTGATACTTGGAATATAATAAATGTTCAGATTTGACCAACATGAAGTTCATTCATACTCAAACATTGTTCATGCAGGTAGCACATTAATGTCAGCCAGAGACATGCTAGGAATGTTTCAAGGTAACAGGGATTGTTCTCTTGGTGATGTGTTGAGGGAAAGCAATGATCCACTCATCCTGCTGTGGGCTCCACTTGCCCCCAAACAGTGACCTCTGCTGATAGGCATCAGAGGTCTTTGGCCTAAACAAGATGCTGGTTTATTACTGGTGGGAAATTGGGTGAAAAAACACTAAATGTGATGACCTGGCTCTATTTGAAAGACAGAAGAAACAAAAGAGTTTATATCCAAATGAACAACATCAGGAGGCTATTAAATTATTTAATATTTCATTTGTCCCATATTAGTTCCTTGTGTAGTGAATATGTTAAATTGAACCCATAAACATCGAGCTAAATGTTATCTTGGACAATAGATGACAGCAGTAATGTTTCATAGAGCTAAAACTTTTCAAAAGTGTATTATCATTGAATTTATCTAGTAGACTGTGTGAGTTGTTACACTGGTGACAGATGCAACGCAGGCTTTTGTAATGCAGTATTTGGTAATATATGGCTGGGAACTGTGGCACAGCGCAGTTCTGGAAAAATATAAGCGATGCCTTTTTCCCTCAGATTTTCAATGGCATCTAATGCAGTTTCTGAAACCCTTCAGCCTAATCATGAGAGAAGATATAGATGTCAATTATTCTATTTAAGAGATCCTATTTTTTTCCTAATGGCTTTATCTGCTTCTGCGGTATCCTGGAAATGATTAGTTCGATTTGGTGAAATGATGTAACTAATTCCCATGATTGTTCATAATGAGTCTGTCTTTGACGCTGGATTAGGACTGCAGCTTAATATGAAATGGCATTCATTTTGGGATGTAAGTGCCCATGAAACAGGAGGAGAATGGGCAGGGGGTTGTTATTGTGGCTGTAGTGAATTACCTTATATCCTGTCTTTTTTTGCTTCTACTAAATTGTAATATTTAGTGAGTGGGCATTAAACCTGCATTGGATAGGTGTTTTACTGGAAAAAAGTAATTTAGCAGTCTGTTTAACAGATGCATTAAGGCATTTAGTATTTTTCCAAGCCTTTTATTAAAGGATTTATTAAGCTCTGTAATTTAACAAATTGTTGCAGATGACTGGGTTATCTGTCAGCATGTTCTTCCAAGAGATCTGTCCATGTTTCCCCCCCCCTTTAGCAAACATTCAGATAACCACATCTGTGGTTGTGTGGCTGGGCTCTGATTTCCAACCGCTGAAGTGTTGCAGACAGTTTGGCTCTACATGAAACCGTTACATGACAATTAAAATGGGTGATTGTCCTCCCAACAGCCTGTCAGGTGCATTTAACCCAACCACAAAGGGCTCTTATGTTCACTCAAGAGGGCGCAGATGACCTTCAGCAGACACCTTATCTCTCAAGACTGGTTTCTAATATTATATCAAGCTGATGATAGCCCGGCGTCCTTTGTGAGCTGTGGAAAAATGGGGAAATCACATGATGCATCAGGAAAATATTGACCACATTCTGGTTTGTCTTACGTTTCATTGTTACTGTAGACCACAGAGACGCACAGTGACACCATGCTATAATGTAGTTCTTTCTCACTTTTGATAGTAAAGTCACAATTTCAAATAATTAAAATGAAACTATTGTAATCTTTAATAAGCACACGTGATTACAGTATATTTCATGACAGAAGCGAAATGATTCATTATAACATGTCCTAACCATATCAGGACATTTAATGTGGTTCCATATTTGTTTTGGGTTTTATTGTTTTTGACTAAATCCATCAAGAATTGAGCAACGCCTACTTTAATACAGTGCTGTGAAAATGTATTTGCCAACTACCTGATTTCTTAGTTTGTACCATATTTGTCAAACTGAAATGTTTCATCCCAGCTGCCATAGGGTGAGGGGCAGGGTACACCAAAAATACACATATAAGCTTGTTGCAGGGTCAACACAGAGAGACAACCATTCACACTCACAGCCAATTTAGAATCGCCAATTAAACTAAAACTACGTCTTTGAACTGTGGGAGGAGCCAGAGACACAGGGAGAACATGCAAGCTCCACACACCAAAAAAACCCCCAAAAAACTCAGCCTGCTGGTAGATTTGAACCTAGGACCTGCTCACTATGAGGCAACAGTGCTTGCCACTGTGCCAGCATGCTGTCCTTTTTATCAAACAGATAACTTGAAAGATTCTTTCATTTATTAAGGGGAAAAAACTATCCAAATCTATCCGTCTATAGAACCTGTCTAACAAATTGAAGTGGATTCCCCCCCACACACACACACAAACAAAACAAAAAAAAACAAAAAGTTAACACATCATGCCTCAAGCTAAAGAAACAAATGGCGGAAATTGGAACAGTGGTGAACCTTCCCAGGAGTAGCCAACTAATCTTTATATTCATTTGCACGAATCGTATCCTATGTATGTCAGTAATAAGCCATCAATAGAGGCTGTTACATCTGTATTTTTGGCTACAAAGAGGCAAAGTATAGCAGTGAATATTCGTGAATTTTGTATAAATCCTCTTAGGTAAAAAAAGCACCTCTTAGGTACCTTTTACTCAGTTTGTGTTCCAAAAAAACAACCTTGAGGCTTCAAAAAGCTGAGTCACATACAAGTGGGTGACAGCAGGATGGCTGTGGTTATATATAGTAGGTGGTTTTAAGTTGTGACTGATAAAGTCAGGACCATTTTTAATTGTTCTAGTTCTAATGCAGGATAGCTTATTTATTCCCTTGAAATCACTTTTTTCTTTTTATTAAAATACATTTAAAAAAACTGTATAAGTGCAAGTTACTTTCTGCATCTACTGAGGGTTCTTCTGAAGGATAAGTAGTCAAATGGACAGTTTACACTGGTGGAAAATACACACCAGGTGAACTGATAACTTGGCAGCCAAAAGTTCCACGTATTAATTTTGTAGATTACGCTATATATCTAAAACACAAAATACATTAAAATTCATTCTTTTTATATAATGCCCGTTATAATAAATGTAATACAAAAGCAAAACGACAATCATTACATGGTGTGGGGAGTGTGATTCAGAAAATGGTGGCTGTATATTTTAAAACAGCATCATTTCCTCTTTATTCGAGATGACTGCAGTGAGACGAACACTTTCAGTTTGTACACAGCGGCCAAAATTAAGATCCTGCTTTTGTCCTCCCCAGACTTGCGTGCTGCGTCCACTTCATCCAAGCTGGGGAATGAAACCCGACCCTTTCACTTGGACATGGCTGTGGCCTGCCTCGGCACCTCACTCCAATCTGCCCCTGCCCCGGGGAGGCTTTTAAAGAGCTTTGGTGGGCGAGACAACATCTTCTCAAGAGCATTGTAGTTACATTAGAGTGTAATTAGGCGATAAAGCTCAAGGCCATGTAACCCACTGCTAGGTGTCACACTCACAGCTATCAATCTCTTTTACAGGGCTGACAAGGGACAGGGCCGCTCCTCTGGGAGCTGGACTGTAGTAAATTAAAAATCTCTGGGCATGACAAGGGGGGGGGCACGGATATTTGGTTTGAAGTTCTATTTTGGCTCTCAGGCTTTGTGCTGTAGATTAAATTAAATTAAATTTCACCGATATTGCTTGTGAAATTATAAAAGATCGATTGAATTTATTAAAATAACTGTATTTGAGCCTTTAGAAAAAAGTTAAAAAAAAAGAAAAGAAAAGTTTTTCAACTCCCACGGGTGGCATACAGTGTTGTGGAAAATTATTCCTGAGTTCTTAGTTTTTTGCATATTTGTCACACCTAAATGTTTTAGATCATCAAACAAAACTATCCAAACCTATGTGTCCCTGTGTGAAAAAGTAATTGCTCCCTAAACCTAATAACTGGTTGTGCCACCCTTGGCAGCAAGAACTTATCAAGTGTTTGTGATAACTGACAATGAGTCTTTCACATCGCCGTGGAGGAATTTTGGCCCACTCTTCTTTGCAGAATTGTTTTAATTCAGCCACGCTGGAGGGGTTTCGAGCATGAACGACCTGTTTAAGGTCGTGCCAAAGCATCTCAATTAGATTTAAGTCCAGACGGGTGTGTTTTGGATCATTGTCCTGCTGCATAACCAAGTGCTCTTGAGCTTCAGGGTACAAACTGATAGCCAGACGTTCTCCTTCAGGAGTTTCTGGTGGGGAGCAGAATTTGTGGTTCCATCAATTACGCCAAGTCATCCAGGTCCTGAAGCAGCAAAGCAGCCACAGACCATCACAGTACCACCACCATGTTTGACTGTTAGCATCGTGCTTTTTTTTTAACTGAAATTATGTCGGATGCAACAGGACACAAACCTTGCAAAATGCTGAACTTTTGTCTCATCAGTCCATAGAATATTTCACCCAAAGTCTTTATTTATTGTTTTTTAAACATACTTGTGTTAGCCCACAAAGTACGTTGGGATATCTCAGGCTGTGCCAATTAGGGTAGTCCCAGGAGGTATGCAACATGTCCAGGTCATCAGGTCACTGACTGACTTCCACACAGAACACTAATCATATGTAACTCCAGTGTACTGCTGACCACCATATAGTATAAATAGGCCCCCTCCCGCTGGAGTCTGGGGACTATTTTTCATGGTGGTTATCCTCTGAGCTGGCTCCCTCCGATAAGGTTTGGGGGCAATTCAGAGCTGGTATACTGTGGTCTAAGGAGAATAGCAATGGTGTCAAATTTTGGAACTCACCAACTACTTTACTTGGACTAACATCATATTACTTTACTTTATCACACAGGGTCAGGTAGGTTTGAATAGCTTTTCCTCCTTAATAAATGAAATCTTCATTTAAAAACTGCATTTTGTATTTCCTCAGGTTATCTTTGTCTAATAATAAAATTTGTTTGGTGATCTGAAACATCTAAGTATGACAAATATGTAAAAAAAACTAAGAAATCAGGAAAGAGGGCAAATACTATCTCTGAGTTAAATCAGAATTATTAAAGGTGCTTCAACGACATACAGCCAATGCTTTATTGTTACTGATGATGAAGGACACCTTTTGAATGTACTGGGTGTCATATGTTACTATGACTGGGTTGTTACCCTGCAGGAGGTGAAACCACAAGCACTCACACATAACTGATCTGTGTCCTAGAGAGAGAGAGACACCCAAGTTCTCTATATCACACAACAGACTCCACTTGAAAACACAGAACCTGTTGCATTGTACTGATGATTTGCGGTCAGTTTTGGAGTGACAAGCAGTCTTTCTTTAAATACAGGGAGGGCACATCCCAGGGGAGCCTTTGAAAAACAGTAAGTAGGTATCCCCATTTAAACTGAAATCAGACTGCAGGCCTTTTCAGGCCAGCTCCTTTGTACACTATCCATATCTATGAACTCTCTGTGCTGTTTAATGGGTTCATGGCCACAGGGCAAGGGTTACAGTTTGTCCTTCCTGCAATTAGCATTCACGGTTAGCTTAGCAGAACTAATGCACCAAATCTTTGAGGCTCACGTTTCCTCTGAGCCTCTGGGTGAGTGTGGCCAAGATTTAACTTACTCCTTGTATCCATTTCAACCTGCTTTATTAGAGGTTATTGGCAAAATCCCATGAAGAACACCAATTTCAAGACAACCATTATCAGACAGTTAAGTGTTGGTGTCACAGAAAAAGGCATAGCTAAACTGAGGCATACCATTTGCTCATATACAGCACAGTTTAAGGTTAAATACTTACAAGGATATTAAGACACGGGTCACAATGGGTGGAAGGCAGAGCCACATCTCCAGTGGCCTTCATTTTCAGACAAAAGAGCAATATGCCCCATTTCCTTTTCACAGTCAGTCTATATTTGCTTCTCATTTATTTACCAAAATCCTGCATTATAAGAAAATTAAGACCCTTGTCATTATTATTACTTTTGTGTTGTATTTGCCCTGTGACATTTGGGTCAAGACACACCAAAGCTATTGTCGTTGTGGGCCATGACGATCTCATGAGTCTAGAGTAACATAGCTGCTTAAATGAAGCTGCTTGGAGCTGTTGTCTGGTATTAGCTTTCTTTGTATTCAGTAACATCAAATCGTTTATACAAGAACCTGTGGATGTTTATATAAGTTGACTAAAGCACCGGTGCTAAATGGAACATAATACTATAATGACCCACCACTTTGTTAGGTACACCTGTTCAACTGCTCATTAACTAAAAAATCGAATCAGCCAATCCAATGGCAACAACATCATATATTTAGGCATGTAGACCTGGTCTGAGTATTTCAGAACCTGCTGATCTACTGGGCTTTCCCCACACAACCATCTCTAGGGTTTACAAAGAATGGTCTGAAAGAGAGAAAATACCAAGTGAGCAGCAGTTCTCTGGGTGAAAACGCCTTGCTGATGTCGGCCCGCTGAAGTTCAAACCAAGCATTAGGAAGTGCTTTGTTGATGCTCGATGTCAGAGGAGAATGACCAGAATGCTTTGGGCTGATGGGGCGGCAACAGTAACTCAAATATCCGCTTGTTAGAACCAAGGTATGCAGAAGAACATCTCAAAACACACAGCATGTCAAACCTTGAAGCAGATGGGCTACAGCAGCAGCAGCAGCAGAGGACCATTGCTGTCAGGTAAGAAATTGAAACTGAGGCTAAAATTCTCAGCAAAATTGGACAAGGGAAGATTAGAAAACGGTTACCTGGTCTGATGAGTCTCGATTTGTGCTTTGACATTTGGATGGAAGCATCAGAATTCGGCATAAACAACACGAAAGCATGGATCCATCCTATCTTGTATCACCATTTCAGCCAGTTAATTAGCTGATTAGAGTGTGGCACCAGGTGTCTTCAATATTGAACCTTTTCACAATATTCTAGTTTTCTGAGATACTGAATTTGAAGTTTTCATTATTTGTCAGTTATAATCATCAAAATGAAAAGAAACAAACATTTGAAATATATCAGTCTGTGTGTAATGAATGACTATAATATACAAGTTTCACTTTTTGAATAGAATTACTGAAATAAATCAACTTTTTCATGATATTCTAATTTTATGACCAGCACCTGTACATCTGCGATGTCCCAGAAACTGAAGTTCAGTGACAACATCTTTGTTTAAATGGCAACAACCCATTATAAAAATGCGCTTTGTTCAAAGCTAGTGTCAATAACTGTTATGTGGAAATACATTTGATTGCCCCTGTGTTTAAACTCCAACCTGTTACCTAAGCAGGAGGAAAAAAAATCTATGTTATTGAATATAAAATACATTTGTCATTTTCTAAGTGCATTTTGTCTGAGTGTTTAGTGACTGCGGTGCATTATGGTGTTGAATCAATGAGACAAAAAGTAGGTGCTTTCATAAACAGCTTTTGATTATTGGACATTATAAACTTTTCTGAATTCGGTGAAGTGAAACAGTATGTTGTCCCATCGACTCAAATGCAGATTAAACAAACTAATGCGAATACAGAGCTCATTCATCCAGTGATGTTTCTGTGTGTAGAACAGCAACGCACTGAGAAGTCTGGTTCTAATTCATCATTGTCCACACATTATATTATTATTGATGGCTCTTGCCGTGGGCAAGTGCATTTGTTTTTCAGATTTGTGACAGGCGGCAGAAAACTGGATGGAGGTTTATTCTGCAGCCGGGCCAGCAGCATCGCACACATCTCTCTCTTATTTATATATTGATCGTCATGCCTCCCCATAATCTGGCACCTGACACATTTCACAACATTATGTGGAACAGGTCAGAGGACAGTGCTAATGAAACTGCATGATGGATGCCGTTGTCCGCAGCATTAACCCAGCATTTACTCACACACAACTGTGACCCTGAAGAGCCCGCTGGAATTGGCATAAATAATAAAGTGCTGCGGTGGTCCAGAGGTATGATTGTGACTAAAAAAAATAAAATAAAATGTAATATCGGAGTTGAAGTGGTTTGCTTGGTTAGTTTTGCAGCAGTTAAATGTCAATGTTTTAATGAAGCAGACTTACTTCAGATCTGAATAATCACTGAACCCTTTTATACTTGAATATTTAAGATAAAATATCACAGTGAGCAGATTTGTGTGCAAGTCTTAGGAAGCAGAAAATGACTTGGTAAAAAAAAAAGAAAAAAAAGATCACATTGTGTGCGAGCACTGTGAGTGAAATCATAAGAGCAGTCTGTAATACCAGGCGTGAAGTGAGCTGTATGACTGCGAACTCTCTGCTCTGCTCCTCTCCACCACATCCATCCTGCCAGGCTAATGTATCCCTCTCAATAGCCGGGGATAAGGGAGAAAAGACTGCTTGTGTGAAGCACAAAAAGCCCCACCGTGGTCACGTTCGCAGCAGTAATTGGCAAGGAAGCTTTATTTTATTCACTCCTGTATGTCTTTTGTTGTCCTGTAGGTTTGTACAAGTGTGGTGCTTTCGACATTTCTCTCAAAACCGTCTAATTTCTGCAGCCTCCTGTCTCTTCTTGCCTGCGTGTCCATTTATTTATTGATTCGTAAATACGCAGTTGTTGGAATCTTTCTCTCTGTTTTTTTTTTTTTTTTTGGCGGGGGGGGGGCAATGCTGAAATGTGCTAAAAATGAAACATTTAATTGAACATTTAATAGAATTTCAATGATACTTAATTTCAAACATCCGCAAGAGGCGGGAAAATATTTAATCTCTTACGAGTCCTGCTGCTTTCACACTCTGAAAGCTTTATTGCTGTTCAGCAAAGTAGTGGCAACAGAATAGGGGTTGGTGGGCATTAGAGGGGCGGCTTGTCTCCTTTCATCATCACATTGTAGTAGTCGTATAAAAGCCTGTAAAATGTAGCTTGCAGTTGTATTTTCACCACAATTACACTTTATGCTGTTGTAAAATGCATTCAAAGATTTTTCACTGTGTTACACCAGTACATTATTCTCTTAAGCACTCTTAACCCTCTCATACATCAGTTTTATAAAAATACAGATGCTAAGAAAGTTCTCAGGGGAATATCTACTATTCGGTTTTGCAGGCATTTTCCAGCATTACTTCCCAGCTCACGTTCTTTTGATGTCTTCATGATCTCTGTGTTATATGTGAGTATTTTAGGCATTTACTGTACTATTCACGCATGCAATAAAATTACATCACAATACTTTAAAGAGCTATAATAATGTTGTATAGCAGAGGTTTATAACCTTTTTTGCTTGTAAGCCTTTTTCAACCCTCTTGTCACCCACATCTCTGAGTTGTCAGTTCAATCAATGATTCATGACTGATTTACCTCTTTGGATTGTTTCTTTTTTAGTTTTGGGTGGCAGAGTTTTGCCCCTTATTCACTTAAATCATTTTTACACTCCTTCAGAAGTCCTGACCTCATTACTTCTTTAGTATCAATTGTGAAATATGCTCAAGTGTGTATCTAAAGATTTTTAGCTGCACTTGTGGTGTGGTTCTATGGCTGGATGTAAGCTTTTTAATCTATTAGATGCATTGCCATAATGTTTGGTACAGCTGTTGGTGCCAAAAACATAAAGCCTACATTATAGCAACTGGTAACCCCCAACTGGTCACGGGGGATGGCTGTCCATTCCCTGAACCTGATTTTGCCAGAGGTTTCTTCCTGTTGAAAGGGAGTTTTTCCTTCCCACTGTTACCAAGTGCTTGCTCATAGGTGGTCATCTGATTGTTGGGGTTTCTTCCTAATATTGCAGGGTCTTTGCCTTACAATATGAAGTGCCTTGAGGCGACTCTTGTGAATTTGCACTATATAAATAAAATGTAATTTATTTTAATTGGTACAAAGTTTTACTTATTTAGTATATCTTACTAGGTTGTTTGCCACAGTATTCTGTAATGTTCATGAATTTCATTTCATGTATCCTTAATACTTTTGTGACAATTAGATAAACATTTGTGGGGGTTTTGAGGTATGTTTTATTTTGCTTTTGTGAAATCTCTCAAAATACATGGATGAATTCTCCCATCCCACCATTTTTCTTAACAGCTTATCTAATTCGGGTTCATGAAGTAGACGGGATATGCCCTGGACAGGTCACTATGCTGTCACAGAACTAACACATAGATAAAGTCAACCAGTCACACTCACATTCACACCTACAGCCAATTTAAAATCACCAGTTAATCCAACAAGCATGTCTTTGGACACAGGGAGAACATGCAAGCACCACACAGAAAGGCCACACCCGGCTGGCAGATTCAAACCCAGGACCTTCCTAAAAGTGAGGTGACAGTGCTAACTACTGAACCACTGCGCCCCCATTCTCTTTCAAACAGGCAGTCAAATCCCATTCAGGATACATTCAAAAATGCAATTTAGTTTTCTTCCTAGTAAAACTTAAAAAAACCAACATTCCCATCACCATTTGGTTAGCACTAATGATCACAGTTGCATTCTAATAGTCTAATTTTAATAAAATTTTAAACATGATTAACATTATACTGTACATCAGTAGATGTTTTTTTTAATACTGTAGTGCTGTGAGCCGAGAGAAATAATAAATATTTCCCCTTTACACTGGGGTGAAGATGAAAGTATCTGAGGCTGATAGATACCAAATTTAAGCAAGAAAAACACCATTTTAAAATTTGAGTGACCTGGTCTGTTTTGGCTTCAGCGATTGTGTAAGTTTTTTTTATTCAGTTCGGGATACATAAAAGTGTCGGAACTGAGGCCAAAATAGCTGCTGTAATTACAGGTAGATAAGAGATGCAGAGTGAAGTCTAGAGTTGTTAACTGCTGAATACAAATTCACTGGCAATTTCGGGCATTTTGATGTTCAGAGTGTTTATGTTAGGGCACAATCGGAGCCAGGAGTTATTCCTACCTATTTCCCACTTACAGTAAACCACAGGGTTATCACGTAGGGTTAGGCTCTGAGTACAACACAATTTCATCTCTAGGGCCCTTTACAGATGAAACAGGTTTGCATCTCAGAAAATATTAGAGCTTAAAAAGAGTGCATTGACCTGGGCCTGATCAGAACCTTTGAGCTAGTCGAGCTGAAGCGGCAACATCACAGAAGATGTGCCACTCACATAATGGGGTCAAACTGTTTGTTGGATTTGTGCAGTGCTGACATTCTCCTGGGAAAGTGCAGGTGAAAGGGAGTGCAGCAAACATTTTGGAGAAGAAAAACAGTTACGTCCTCAAGCACTGACTGATGTATGTGAATGCAGTTACTGTGGTGTAGCTACACAAGAGACAGTGGCCCGTTCATTTTCATTTGTGAGAGATTAGTCCTTCATGTCCAAGTTGCAACAGTTCAGACAAGCTACCTGACCTGGCCAGCCCTTGGGACCATGTCTGAAATGATTAGAGGTCAAAGTTGGACACCTGTGGGTTCAAAGGGTAGGTTCAATTCCTCAATGTTCTGGTTCAATAACATACACCTTAGAGATGTTCAAAACACTTTCCTGTAAGGGACTTGATGTGTTTGTACAGCTACAGCAAAGAACAACTGTAAATTTACAACTGATTATATTCTCCCACAGATTCACCTAAACTCGATATCCTGGAGGATTTCCATTTTAACAGAACCCTCATTGATTCTGTTTTTTTAGAGGAATTGCAGCCTGGATCAGTTTACCTTGTTACATTGTCACACTATGTTCTGGTCTGATCTCCATGTCCATTTCCGCTCAGTCTCCCCTCCCAGTCACCACAGCGCTGTCCAACAGTGTTTTCTTTGTCCCTGTGGCCAGCCAACCATTCCTAATCTCCAGTCTTTTACTGTGCTGGAGACATGCTGCATGCTTTCAAAGAGCAGGGTAAGCTGCTGATGGATGCCCTCCATCTCCTTAATAAGGCTTTGAAGAAACCTTTTGGCCCAGTAGTGACAAATGACTTTGTATATGAGGTTCACTGTTACAAATACCTTATAGCTTTAGGGAAGCAATCGGGCACAATATTAAGTGTAAGAGAACATCTACCCCCCAAAAAAAGCTTAGATTTGATCTAAGTCCTTCAGCAAACCTCACCTTTATTTCTGAAATTTGTAAAAAACAGTTTCAAATTATTTATGTCAGGAGTTCATCAAGCACAGAAACAACACTGGTGAAAGTCGCCAACAATCTTCTAATAGCTTCAGATGACTGACTCATCTTTTTCACGCAATTTTATACAGACACTGGAACATATCGGCACTAAAGAAAACACACTTACATGCAGACTTCTTTGTGCATGTAAATAATGACCCTTACACACACACACAAAATTACACAGTGTTTTACGAGGGCCAAAACCTTTCAGCTTATAAATCTGTTTCTTAAGCAATGTTATTGGAAAACACTGAATAATTTTAATTGCTATTGAGATCCCGTCCGGCTACAGTATGTTTGAGTCCAGATGAAGCAAATCAGTTGCACTTCAAGGGTATCTTAAGCACTCAAAGGTCTGAATAATCTGATTCCTTACTTCTGAATTCAGATATAACTGAGGTATCAGTATTTAGAAGAGAAAAAAAACTTCCATTGTCAAAGCAGAATAAGTCTTGAAGACTGCCTTCTTGAACCTACACTCACTAAACACTTCACCTTACAGACACTTCAGAACTGTCTTAATTCATTGTGGCATCGATTCAACAAGGTGCTGGAAACATTTCTTAGAGTGTCTGGTCCATGTTGACATGATTGCATCATACAGCTGAACATCCATGATGCATATCACTTGCTCCACCATTTCCCAAAGGTTTTCTATTGGACTGAGATTTGGTGACTTCAGAGGCCATTTGAGGACTATGAGCTTTGTGACACAGCATATTATCCTGCTGGGAGAGGCCATAAGGAGATGGGTACATTGTGGTCATTAAGGGGTGGACATTGTCAGCAACAATACAATTGTGGTGTTTAAACAATACAAACAATACTCAATTGGTACTAAGGGGTGCAAAGAAAATATCCCCACACCATCACCACCAGAAGCCTGAACCACTGACACAAGGCAGCATGGTTCCATGCTTTCATGTTATTTATACCTAATTCTGACCCTACCAATCAAAGGTCACAGAACAAATTTTAAGACTCATCAGGCCAGGCAACATTTTTCTAGTCTTCTATTGTCCAACTTTGGTGAGTCCATGGGAATTGTAGCCTCAATTCCTGTTCTTAGCTAACACGTGTGGCACCCAGCTGTGTCCCATCTTTCAAATTGGTAGACGACCTGCACAACAGAAATAAAGTGGCTGGTGCGTGTTTATGTGCCACTAGGCAGATATGCATTTGTTACTTCTGGCTGACTGACAATGTTTCAATTGTTTGGGCACCAAAACAGCTCCATTTTAACCAAAATGCTGCAATGTAAGAACTAAGAGAGTCTGATGAAGCTTAGAGTTAGGGCTGGATTAGCCGATCCTGAACCATTCCTTTGTTATCCTGCTGTATCCTGAGATGACTTTAATATAATGGTACTATATAAATAAAACTCAAAAGAAAAGAACTGAGATAGTAGGAGCCACCTTAATCCAAAAATGGTATATGTCATTCATTGAAACATTCAATAATCAAATCTCTTTATTACAACACATGGTACAAACCTTTTTAAAAAACACTTAAAAACCTAAAAAAAACAACAAAAAAACCCACACATCAATGAATAAAACAAACATGCTTAATCAATCAACTGAAAAGCATGGTTCATTATATAATGAAATTACAGTAAAACGTGCATGCACCCACCACTGATCAGATATCCACACAGTAATTTCCTTGAAGTCCTTCCCATAGCAGACCATCTGATACTCCCAATATTGTTTGTCAAGTGCTGTGGAGAAAACAGTTCCTGAGGACTATTGTAGGTTTAAATATGTAAAGACAATACATTCATGTAAACACCTATAATCTCAAGCAATGTTGACTCAAACCGCAAAACAACCAGTCTTAAAAATGTGCAGCAACCAATGTAAACAACAAAGTGATGGTTGTACAACTCAGGTAACCCAGTAAACAGACATTTGAAAAAGTGAGTAGCTTGAGTACAGTGTAATGATGTTTCAGGTAGACATGCCATACAGAAAGATACCATCAACAGAGAGAGCTGTTAGCTAAAGGCACTGATATCCTGTTGGAAATAACTTCATTTTGACCACTGCCAGGCCCAGTAAATGCAATTGCTAGCTGTTAGCGCAGCTGTGTAAGCCTGGGCAACTGATGGAAAGTGACTCAGACACAGTTATGAATGGTGCTGGTGGCTGCGCCTGTGTGCTCTTGAATAGTTATCTCCTCTGTGCAGTGGAGCATATTAATAAAGCACCTTACAGTTCCACTGTCTAAACAGACCGTAAATAACTTCCCATTAAACCCACGGAGGCAGTTACATGCTCAGCCCTCGATGTGCCAGAGGCCACCAGTTTTTAACCGCCACAATTAACACATTAAACACTTCAGTCCTGAATCGATGTGACACAATCAGCTTGCATAATGATTAATTAATGGCTAGTGTAAAGTGTGGGCCAGCCCTAGAAATTCAAAACAAGAGAAAGCTAATCATGCTAATTGTCTGAAACCATCTTCATTAACATAATATTGCCACTAAGGAGAATCAGGAAAACTGGCAAATGAGACCCCCCCGATACATGCTCACATAAAGACACCTGCAATTCCTACAACATTGCACAATACAAATGCTACATGCTAAAAGGCACTCAGTTAAAAAATAAAAATGTTACACACAAAAAAACATTTTTTATTCTTCTTCAGTGCCATGTTGTGATGGTGATCCTCTTTGTATTATCTCACACACATCGTCATATGCTGAGTGTGATGCTGTGAATGGTGTTTGCCGGGATTTTAGCATCTGTTTCTTCACCACTGATCCTGAAGATCACAAATGTGTTGGAGGGGATGGTGGTGGTGGCATTCAGGGATTTCCCCAGCCAGCTGTTCGATCCACGCTTATACATTTTGACTGTTACCTGCGAGGCAGAAAGGAGAGATATAAATAGAAATATTAGGAAATGAGAATTTGCTGTCTCTCCTATCTTGATGGGGTTTTCTTAAGATATTTCCAGAGTTCATTGACCTCTAATTATATTTAAGGAGACTTTCACATTTGACCTCAACATATACAAGCTGCTGCTTAGCTGGTGGGGCTGAAGGTTGAAGAACCAGAATGAACCGATTCTGCCTTGTTAAAAGAAAGATTTGGTTTATCAATCCACATGATGACTACATTAGTTTGTATACAGCCAGATCATGAAGTCACTTCCAGGTTAATTTCAATTCCATCAGAAGCCACGCAACGTATTGCTCATAAAGGGTCTGCTCCAGTGCTGGATTTTTAGCTGCTAATGTAGTGAATGGCTTTTTGAATGAGGTTTTGCAACTGGTGTCTCTTCAGCTCTCTGTGAAACTGAAGTAGAAGACACTGTTACATATTTATCAAAGAAAACAGTCTGAAAACAGGTTTTTTTTAAAAAAACCCAATGTACCCTGTTATTAATGTAGATGCATCACACCTGCAAATTACTAAAGTAATACATCAACTAATGATTTTCATAACTGGATAATCTGCAGTTTTTCCATAAATAACTGTATTAAATGTTCAGGTTATTAACGTGTCAAACAAAGCTACTTTCAGCTGCTCCTTTGTTGACTTTTTACGCCGGGTCCCACAACCCTAAATGGGACTTGTATCGCCAGCTGGAATTGAAACTGTGACCTTTCATTTACCAACTGAGTGTGTAACCCACTACACTATGGAGCCAGTTTATAATAAATCAAATAATATATAAAAGGCATCATTACAGTTTCACCTAGCCACAACATGGTTCTCCAATTTTTGGCCATCAGATAAAAGTAAATACTAAGTAAACCAAACTAGTTTCTGCTTCTATTGGATGCTAATTTGTCAATTCCCCTTAGGAAACATTTACAAACATTCTTCTTAAGCTTGTTCAAATATTGAGCTCGAACTCTGTTAGAACAGTGATCCAAACGGTAGCCTGAAACAGAATAAATAATAAATTAACCTTGGTCTCACTGTGAATTTTAATTCCCTCCACATCTTGAATGGAGTCATCCCTCTCTTGATTCTATGTGGGTTGTAGGGCATAATACGCTTTAACACTACAAAAACTGCCTGTTATGTTTCGAGCCCGACAATGGAAGCCTTAACTAGATTTAGACATGCAGGTAATTGAACCACATCCATTTCAAAAAGAATGCCTTGCTGCATCCCTTGTTTGGCTGCATTTACCGGGGATAACAGAATATTACAGTGCCTTTTCACAGTTCCATTTTCTTTCACTTTAGCATTAGGCAATTTTTCAATTATTATTTTTTTTTCCATGTACTTTCATCCCCGGCTCTCCATAATGTCTGGGCCTTTTAGTTAATGGTAGCGACAGTCAGAGCCCAGTATATCGGCCCTTGTCCATTTTGCAGGTCATTGTGAAAGCCCAATAGGCCTTTTATTACGCCGACATCAAAAGGCAGATAAGCATTAGAGGTGGGGAAAATACCCTGCACTAGATATGCTCCCTCTTTCCTTTGTCTGCTATTGAAAGTGATCATTTTAATAGTGAAGAGGTTGGTGAGCTTTGGGGCTGATGGAAAGTGCGACACCCCTGACAGCCTACGAATATGAGCAAGTCGATAACACAACATGAGCACACAGCACACCCTCAACACCTGCACACTCTTGCTGCTAACCTAATTATCTACAACAAAGGCCACTGCGATTTCAGACACACATCTTTCCAGCATTTACTTACTTATTAGTGTGCATTAAAACAGGGATAAAGATGAAAAAAAGCTAAACAATTGTGTCTTATATTGCAGCCTTGGCCGAAAGCCACATGGCTTCTATTACAATAGCATCCAACACTTCAGAGTGAGTGAGTGTCTATTAATTTGGGATGCATGAAAAAATAGCTTAATGACAGCTGGTGGCAGAGTGGCATACAAACCAAGACAAAGACATCAGAAAGGAATTATTCTAACAAATCACAGCACAGCGTAATAGTTTGTAATCAGCAATTAACTAATTTAATGGAGTCAAAGTTGAATACTTCCATCCTTGTAGTGCACAAGAGGCAGACACAATACAGAAGCAGGGAAGTTATAAAACATCCTGCAGAACAATCCTCCAAATTATATTAAGAAACGTATTTACAGTAACAATCATGCTAATTTGCTGCCCGTGGTTGCTTTGGAGAATACGTAAATCCTGTCTGAGAATGTTTGTGTAGAGATGAATTGTGTAAAATTTAATTTACAGCCATTAAAATTCATCATCATCTATTTCAGTGGCATCATCTGCAAAACAATGGTTACCAAGAAGGTAAGTTACAGAGCAGAACTGCAGGATTTTTTTGTTTTTTTGCCCCCACGCAGGAAGGAAGATGATGTGGCATCTCTGGCATAAAGTCAATGAGGGAAGTTCTGTGTGGTGTAGACAAGCTGCCTGCCAGATGTTGCTCAGCACAGACAGTTTGCCAGGTACAGGAACTGTCAGTGCATGTTACCCTCTCACCCACTTGAGGCAAGTGTTCAAGAGTAAAGATGATATTGTATCTGATTTACAGTAGAAGAACAAAATGTAAAGTAGCTGCTGATAAGAAAAAAAAAAGTCATTTTAAAGCGCAATTTCCATCTGACACTTAAGAAGAAATGTAGCATATCGCACCCACAAAATTAACAGATTAGTAGTTACTAAAATAATGTATCAGGTTTTTCTGTGATTTGTCCACAATTGTATGAGAACCATTACTATTTCAAGCACCAGCAGGTCTAAATGGTGCATATGTAGCACTCCATGGAAAGAACAAGACCCTTGGGGCTAAGGCTGGGTGTCACACAAAGGACTGAGAGCTCACCTAACTGTGTCTCCCCTGATCTCCCTCTCACTTTCAGTGTCGCAGGAGCCATGTGAATGACATCACTCCTCACATTTCAACAAGACAAACTCCTTCTTCTTATTTACCGTCTGCTACTAGTCATAAATCCTACGTCTGGTTCACTGTTCACCTTTTAACCTCAAATTGCTGATAGCAATCTCCACTGGTTTCCTTATCTCCTATCTGCCTGGATCTTCTATGGCACAGATTCAGAGCCAATATATTTTTTTTTAAAGACAGTTTAGACATCTTAAAATACCTCTGCTAATAAAATAAACAGGAATCAATGATATCAATAAATGCATTTATTGGTCATTAAGGTCTGACAGTTCTGAAGAATGCAAGGAACTATGTAATTGGGACGTGTCACCACCTGCATGTATTGCCATTCACAAAGTTCAGATTCTTCCCCTGATAAAGTCAAAGAACCCCAGCGGTGTATCAGTCAGCAGGGGCTGTTACCTGGAGCCATGGTGCAGTGTTTCAGGTGAACTCTGAGTGAGCGTAAAGCCACACCAGCTTCAGACGACGGGCTCTTTGTTCCACATCGTGTCTCACTAGACACAGATGGGGGGAACACTGAGTAAAACACCTTTGGCGCACCAAACCTCTTTGTCGATGGGCCAAATGTCATGGAATTGGACCAAAAATGGTTTGCAAGGCAATTAGGTAAGCACTGTGTGGTTTGGCTCATTGGATGAATATATTAATCTGTTGAGTGCGTGACTGTAGTAGCAGTAATTTGATTCAACAATTTTCCATTAAAACACAAAATACAATTTGAGTCAGTAACAGTTAGCCAAAAGTGATTTTTTTTTTAATGAAAAAGGTTCACTAAAATAAATGAGCTTTATTAAACTACAATATCTGACAGATTTTGTTTTTTTAATGATCATTTTTTTTAGGTAAATTTTTGATACGATACAGAACTGCTGATTTTACTTGGATGCAATCAAAACTGCTGTCAAACGTAAAATTTCTCTTAACAAAATCTATGCCCAAAAGGCATCAACTACTTGTTTGAAGGATTTCCACAACACACTCACCACAGATTTAGTTAGGTACACCTGTTAAACTACTTGTTAACACAAATATCTAATCAGCCAATCACATGGTAGCAATGAATTTAGGCATGTAGACCTGGTCAACATGGCCCGTGGAAGTTTAAACCAAGCATCAGGAAATGGCCACACTGCTTCGAGCTGATAGGAAGGAAACTGTATCTCAAATAACCACTCGTTACAGCCGAGGTACGCAGAAGAGCATCTCTGAACGCATAACACATCAAACCTTGAGGCCGATGGGCTACAGCGGCAGAACACCACACCAGCTGCCACTCCTGTCAGCTAAGAACATGAAACTGAGGCTACAATTCACACAGGCTCAGAAGATTGGAAAAATGTTGCCTGTTCTGATTTCTCCTGCAGCATTTGAGTGGTAGTGTCAAAATTTGGCATAAATAACATGAAAGCAAAGATCCTTCCTGCCTTGCATCTATGATTCATGCTGGAGGTGGTGGTGTAATGCTGTAGGGGAAATTTTTTTTGGCACACTTTAGTCCCTTAGTACCAACTGAGAAAATGCCACTGCCTACCTGAGTATTGTTGCTGACCATGCCATATTTTTATGACCACAGTGTACCCATCTTCTGAAGGCTGATTCCAGCAGGATAAAGCACCATGTGAAAAAGCTCAAATCATCTACAACTAATTTCTGGATCATGAAAATGAGTTCACTGTACTCAAATTGCCTCCACAGTCACCAGATCTCAAATCCACCTCCTGTTCCACCACCTCTGGGATGTCATGGACCAGAAGATTCAAACCATGACTGTGCAAATCCTGCAAATGTGTGATACTGTTTCTAGCAAGGTGAGCCTAATAAGGTGGCCAGTGAGTGTACTTTATATATGAAAAACAATTACTATTATGAAGATGTGCTCCAAATGATGCTCTTCTGTTAACAGGGCTGAGACAAAATATCTATAAGGCAATACATCTTCATGCTTCCTCTTTCAATACAATTATCATTGCACTAGTGCCAATACTTATTAAAACATGTGGGCACTCTAAACGCATTACACCAGCAATTTAAAGAACCTGAGTAAGTGGTGGTGGTGGTGACATTGCAGTGAAGAAGAAACTGACTGAAATGAAACTGAATATCGATGACATTTAAGCATTTAATTATTTAATTTCTGTGTTTTGCTTTTTTTTTTTCCTTTTCCAGATGCAGGATATCATGATGTATTGTAGAATGGCTGTATTGTGATACCAGTGTTATCGTGGGCAACATATTGTGACAGAATCACGTCATGAGTTTCTTTATGTGATTCCCACCCCCATCCATTAAAATAGGGGTGGTGACATTTCCATCCATGTTAATAACTGTGTTCGTCTGAGGACACAAAGAAAAAAAAGAAGTGCCCGGTTAAGTTTCGAACAGATATGCCTCCCCTTCCAACCTGCCTCAGCTAACAGGAAGCCATTAGATTGGGCAATAACCATTTACATGCGGTCACCCAACTCTGACTGTATTTCCATCCACATAAGTGCATTTTCTGCGAGAGGTTAAAATATGAATCCCCTCCTTTTTCTCCTCAATAGGTCTGGTTGTCTGGCTGACTTGAGAGGGCACAATCTATGACTGATTTAATTTGCTCTTTACGAACATCTCTAACAGCATTACCCCCGGAGCATACACTGACTGCCCCCATCTGACTCCATTAACTCCCAAATCAGGTTTAAAGACCATATTGATGCCGTCTGTTATTAAGGGTGATTATCAAAACAACAGACAATGGGCCAAAGTGTCTGTTAACTAGTTTATCCATAATTTCACATAACTGTAACAGATGGCAGGGCTGTCAATTATATACTGTATCTGCAGTGCACAGCAGTCACACACTGTCTGGATATGCGGCATATTAGCATTTACATTAAAAGAATGACAGTGTGCTCACAAGTGGTCAAAGACTGGGAACAAAAAGAAACTAAATATTAAAAAAGAGAACTATATCGATTTGAAAAAAAAAATGGTGGCTTTCAGGCAGTCTTGCTATAATTAAAAAAAAAAGTGACATTACAAAAAAAAAAAATTCAAATTTTTGCCGTTCAATCCACTTCACCACCTTTATTCTCCTCAATTAACGAGAATGGCTTTTGAAGCTGTAATTAAGTGCCTCTGCTCCCCTCTGCCTCTTCATTATTCATGAATCCCTATTGATCATATCTTAGAACCTATGCTGTGGGGATCACTGTAATATCCTGAATCCATAAAACAAATAACTGAGCTTACAGAGATAAAATTAACATGGTGGCCACCGACCAAAGAAAAGTTTCCTTTAAATACTAAAATTGGTATTTAATGTCAAGTTAGATAATGTCACAGAATCATTAAATGGAAAAAAATATATATCAATGGAGCCTACGGGGTCTTATTAAATGTGCTATTAAAAAGGACTGTGCAACAATTCAATATTGTTTTTTTTTTACTTTCAGCACTCATAGAATCACAGAGTAAGGGATATAATTAATGATTATTTTCTTTTTTTTAAAGTTGTTTTATCCATAAAACTGCACAAAAGATGAAAAAAAATACCTTTCAACTATCTTGCAAAATTAGACACCAAATTTCAATCATTTATGCTGTACATTTCTGTGTATTTCTTTCTGCTTTCAAATCAAAAGCAGTTATTAGATAAGAAAAATAAATGAGTGAACATTTTACAAAGCTGAACAGTTGGACGTTTGAACTGAGTGAAGCGTCATGATGAAATACAGTTCACTGCATTGAATGATATATTAATACTGGCAGAATATTTTTAAGAGATCATGTTAATACAACCATATTAATGTGTGCACGCTCTCTTCCTTTTGCACCCAGTATACAAATTAGCAATATTCTATACATGCATGCATATAATCTCTATGAGTACAGCAGATATTATTACCCACTGTGCCCCGCAAAACCCCAGCTCATTCCACATTCACAGAAATTATTTGCTAATGAATAATAATGGCTTGGAGCTTTATCTTAAACATGTATTCAAATTTAGTGAAACTCAAAACTCCACCTGTGTTAAGTAGGAATGTGTAAAACATGAACTCTAGCGTTTCATGTTTAACTAAATTAACAAAAGAGCACTTGAAGAGCCCTCTAAAATGACTGGTAGTGCATGCTGGGTGATGAATTTGGAGGAAACACATTGAGTCATCTTCAAACTAACAGATGCAGAATCTCTCCATGGGACTCTTCACTGTGGCTTAGTGCTCGAGTGAAAAAATAGATTTTTACCAAGTTTAATCACATGCTATTACAAGGCAGCTTTTATCATTGCCTTCCACCGTGTAAGTGCCGGTGTCTTCACTAGTTCATTACAGACACTTGTGATTCTGCAGCACTCTTCTCATGCGTAATTGCATGGTTATTTTTCCTCGGTAAGCTTCCTACACACCCTTTGGTGCGAATTATTTCCAATTCCAGTTTCCTTTTGAGAGCGATCCTCCAATTACAGAAATCTGAACATCATGGTAGAGTCCACATAATTTTCATTTCTGTTGGAAAATGTAATGCAACTAATCTTTCTTTCTGGAAAATTCATCTGAAAACTTTTCTTTAAAACTTTTCTGCAGTGGAGAAATCATACTGCGTCCCAGCAGACTCCATACAATGAACAATGAATATGAAATTAGTACCTAAATTGTACATTCAGTGACACAGCTTTAAAGTATGCTTTGTTTAATTTTGGTCAAAAACATCCTTTGGTAAGTGGAGAAATACTCATGCTCATACAGAACACATAGACTATGGCCTTAGGTGCAAATAATTATCATAAATATTACAAGTAAGAGAAATGGGGAAGGCATGTATTTACCTCAAAGGGATTAATGCTGTTTTTTCACTACAAAAAAAGAAACCGAAAAGACACAGTGGCTGCCAATATTATCTATTTAGACAGCAGAATTTGCAGGCTTTGTAAATGGACTGCTCCTGGCCTTTTGTGTGCCTCCATTCATTATCACACAAAGCAGTTGATGTCTCCCCTCTCTGCCTTTTCTGTGCTAAGCACCAAGTGCACCAGCTGTCCATTACAGGCCTGTGACGCGTGCAGCCTGGGAGATGGCCAAATGGAGAGGAATGTCATGGTGGAGTTAAATTAACAAGCTACATTTGTGTGGAATCTGTAGCTTGTCAGAGAGACAAGATGTATCTCCGGCAACCGAGATCTGATTATTTGTACCATTCTGTTAGCTGAGATGTTGTCTGTGAATTTGCAGCTTTTCGCCTTCTGGCTTTGCCTCTATTAATCAGCTGGCAGGGCTGTGTAGTCAAGTTACGGTCAAAGGAACTTAATTGTTACTTCACAGCTATGCAATTAATAGATACTCTGTAGAGGCTGACTACAAGTCAGAAACTTTTTTTTTTTAAAATCAGGGACTCTTCTTGAATAAACTGCATTATATGAACTGGCCTTAATAGAAGAGGGGACAATATGAAGATGAATATCGCAAGTAACCTGCACTTTAAATTATGACATGAATAGATCTTCAGCTCTTTCTCTCTCCTTAACATACAGACACACACACACACACACACACACACACACACACACACACACACACCCCGTAATTACCCCTCAATCCATACAAATTGAATGAAGCCAGAACCGTGGTCTAAGAATATAGACCATAATTAATAAATTACAGCCACTCCACTCAATCATTCTCCACTTTGGTGCATGTAGACATCCCATTCTCTGCAGAGTAATTGCCTGTGCTCACAGAAAACACACCTACTGCCTCCATGGCAGGTTTCTGAATGCATCTGGTGCCACTTCATGCAACCAAACAGCTGTCTGAGAGAAACTGTAGGTCACATCGGAGATCTTCGAGCCTGTGTTTACAAGTTAAAAAGCAAATAAAAATCAAAAGCATGCATTAGTTGTGGGCTCTGAAAATGGGGCCAGCTATCAGGTTTCTTTGCTGCCTCCCCGAACTTCCACTGGCAGCTGCTGCACACGAGCTTTTTTTTTTCTTTCTGAAAGACCAAGTAGGTGACACAATCACTGAATTAAAAACAGTAAAACCTTCAAATGTTTAAAGTCCAAATTCAGAGCCAGACTCTATTTCCCCTGATGGTTACTGCATTAAAATACCTAGAACCTGATCAGTGAAATAAAACAAACATCACAAAAGCATCTAGTCTCCAATTTATTTATTTTTAATACAGGGGATGCCTCGCTGTACCTCCATTTACAAATATTTCTTTGAAAATAATATATTTTGTTGTCATGGTGTGTGTCCCCTTGGGCTAGAAAAGAGCCCACTGGAGACTGTCTAATGACTGCTGGGTCATGTATCAAATACACAGCAGCTGGAGGCGAGGGGGGAGAGTACATACAGTCTGGGGTGTTGTGTGGTGGGGGGCAAACTAAAGCCTGAGCAGGCTTGCACAGACAGCCCAGGCAGAATGTTTGGGTGCTGAGGGTGGGTGAGAATCTGTAATGGATGCTGAGCAGGCTCACACTCACTGGTCTTTAAAGAGGTAACATTTAGTTAACTGACAAACAGCAATGAGGCACCACTGCCAAGTGAAAATAATTAAAGGTGTGAGAATGCTTTTGGCAAAATTGATATGAAACAGCCATTTTTTTCTGTAAATCTAATATTCTGTAAACTAGTGGAATTTTACTTCTACATAAACCTTGTGCTTTTTATTCACCACTCTAGTGACCAGTAAAGATTTACCAATCCCATCTGGAGAGGCAACATTTAAGTAATATGAATCAAATCTGCTTATTAACCCAAAACATAAACAGAATTTCAATCAGCTCAAATGATACTTTTCAGACTGTGAAGCTGTTTTTAATGTAATCAAGTAAGCTAATGAGTATCTTGAACTCACGCAGAATAAATCCCCTCAGTAAAGCAAAATTAAGGCAGATATTAACATCCAGAGTGTCCATTTAAATTATCTGAGAGGGTATATTAAAGTGTAGGTCGTCAAACTGGTTTAAAAAAAAGAGCCAAATTCAGCTATTTCCATTTAGTAAATTAAGGATTTATTTGGAAAATTTATCACTACAACTCAAATTGCTTTATGTCTAGATGCTGAACACTGTGCTCATTTAGACTTATGTCTTATCAAAATTGCTAAAATGTATCACTGGTGTTAATACAGTAATTTTCTCAGACTCTTAAATAGAAATGACCCTAATTGTATTCAAATAACTAAAATTGGTGTCATGTTTTGGGGGCTCTTCAGCACAGATCCAACATGTGTTTCTCCAGTTACCAGAACAACATGGGATAATTGAGGAAGTCATAAAGTGCTACTGCCACCTGCTGTTTCTAGTTGGGCATGATGCTTCACATTATTATTTGGAGACTCCGACACAGCATCCAGTCCAGTTAAAAATTTACAAATGGTATTTATGTTTCTGATGGGTTCATGAGAACCAGAGCAGTGGACTGACCTGAGGAGCGTGTCCCAGCAGGGCCCAAAATGAGTCAGCAGAAAGGGTCTTGACTCTGGAAAACTCAAGGGTGTCCGTCTCCTGGCGGTTGAGAGCAATATACGGGCAGCTCTGGAAGTCGCCTCTCAGCTGCTTGCCACAGTGCAGCTGCATCAGATCCCACGTTCCCACCCTCCTCAGGACCTCCCGCACTGACTCCATCTGCCTATAAGACAGATGACCTGCAGGGCAAAAAGACACAAGTTGAACTAGCTTTTAAGAGCCCTTCTACATTTGATCACATTTATCGCTAGACTTCGTTACAGTTGTGGTCAGAAGTTTACATACACTGAGCATGGGCATGATGTGGTAATTCTGGGCTTTTAATGTTCTCTTTGAATGGTTCTTTTTCCAGGGTGGAAGGATTATATAGCATTCAAAGCCCAGATTTACCATGACATTCATGTGCATAATGAGTGTCTGACCACAAGGGTATATTGTTAAGGAAACATCAAGCAAAGTTGGTAAAGTCAGCCAGCAATGCTTTTTAGCAGCATTGTGGATACTTTGATAAGTATTAGGACTCAGTAACAGACATCGATCATATTATGGATCACTTCTAGTTTTTATAATTTTGGCACAAAAGTAAGGAAATTTGTATTTGGTTGATTATTTCTTTGTTGTAACAATGCTTCTTGGCAATACATCTTATACCACTGGAAAGCATGTTTATTTCCCCTTAAATGGAGCCACATTTGTGAGGAAAATGCATCTGTGGGTTGAGCAGCAGAATTGAGTATAAGTTGCACCCATGAAAAACTTACCAAATCTTCTCTGCCAATGCCAAACAGCTTATTCTGCTAGTGATTCTTATTTATTGGATTGGATGATTCTAGTCTGAAGAAGAAAAAAAAAAATATACTGGCAATGTAACAATTTATTCATTTAACAAACAGCATGCGGAAGAACCATACACAACTACCAACAGTTCGGCACCTCCTCCCTCCTCACACACTGCTGTGGGATGGCATCCCATTCTTCAACCAGCATTAGCCACGAGTCAGTCAATGTGGCTGTGTTGGTCACTCTGCCATGAACAGCATGCCCAAGCTGATCCTATAAGTGTTCAGTGGGGTTGAGGTCATGACTTCAGGCAGGCCGTTCCATCCTTTCTACTCTCAAATTCTGGAGGTAGTCCCTGATGAAAACCCCCCTCTATGGGGGCGACCATTGTCATCTTGGACGATGGAGTTTGGTCCTAGACTGAAGAGATTTGGGATTGCCACTGACAGCAAAATCTCATTTTGTTATCTCTGCACTGAAATTGCCCCCAATGATGACAAACCTGACTGTCAGCAAGAGCCAATAGCAGAATAAGTTGTTTAGCATTGGCAGAGAAGATTTGGCAAGTTTTTCATGGACACAATCAACATACTCAACTCTGCTGCTTAATCCACAAATGCATTTTCCTTACAAATGTAGCACTATTTAAGGGGAAATAAACAGGCTTTCCAATGTATAAGATTTTATTACCAAGAAGCACTATTACAACAAATATTCAACCAAATACAAATTTCCTTACTTTTTGTGCTAAGTTTATTTGTCTTTTGCAGTATGTTAGAACACTGAGTGAAGTTTTTCTGCATATTCACCAGAGATCCAGGAGGGAGTCAGCGCATCTGATATCCAGGCCACATAGCCCTCTTTGAAAGATCCGAGAAAGTCATCTATTTGGCTGTGGGAGACCAGCTCCCTCTTCTTCATCAGCTCCTTATCCAGCTCACAGTCTGGAGAAAGGAAGATGACTCTGGGGAAGAAGAGACTTTGGCGTACAGACACTCCGCTCCTCTTGAAATGGCTGCACAAGTTAGCTGTCTTAGTCTAAGGGAGACAGACAGTAGTGGGGTATTTAACAACCACTTTTATTTACTTTCTTTTTTAGAATCTAATTATTTGCCTGCAGTTTGAAACTGTTTTAGAAGTTTGGACTTTTTTGTGAAAGCGTGGTTTGTTTCATCCAACACAAATATATCATGTGTATAACGTGGCAAAATGTTCACTAATTATCCCCACGGTTGACCAACTGATTATTATGATCATTCACGGGATGTTTCAAAATTCCTGTTACAATGACCTGAAACACACACAATGTAGAGGTCTACTTTTGAATTTCAAAGAGGACCCATTTAGAGAAATTATGTAACCTCAAATTTGTCGTGTTTTGTGTAGATTAATGAAGCTAATAGATCCAATTCAAGCAGAACATGTTTCAACATCACTGTGTGTGTTTGCAATTGGACTGCTCTGTCAAGCTTAAAGTCCAATTTGAGCATCTATAGAAATGGAAATGAATGACTCCTAACAGACCCAGGAACATAAGGTGACAGCTGTGTTTAGGCACCTGCCTGCTTTCATTCCCAACCCCCCTCCTCAAACCATGAATGCAATTATGGCCTTTCAGATGAAGAGTGGCCACTTGGGAAGTTTAGGAAGCACTTCTCCTGTGTTTGAAATTTCCATATAAATTGTTATAGTGACTCAGAATCTCTTAACCCAGCCACAGTTTGGATGAAAACAGTGTATTGGACAATTGGTTGGACCTTGGACTCAAGTGTGCCAGACAGTTTGACATTTAGGCTTTCATGAGGCCACCGCAACATTTCAGACTATTTTTTTTTTTTTTTTTTACCATGATAGCTTTGAGTGGATCTTCCATCTGCTCAATGCAGGTATTGGTAAAGTTCTGGTCCTCTTCTTTCACTTGCACATGCCAGTTTTGGTTGTGAGCAGACACTGTGCCTCTCCAGGGTTTAACATCTATGCAGAAGATCCCATGACCTTAGTAAGGAGATTAAGAAAATGGTAATCCTTCCATTACTAGTCTTATACCACTTGTGATGAAAATGAATCCTTTCCTAAAGTTACTTTAATCTGCAGCACGCAACAAAACAGACAATTGGAAGAATTGTTCACATCAGTATAAGTAGCCTTACCTGGCAAACGTGAGGCTGAATCTTATATCACTATATCAATGTTTTTCTGGCATATTATTTCATGTTCTTATATAGCACATACCCACCTGTGAGGATAACAAGGTTGATGTCATCTCTGGCTGTCTGAAACTGGTCGGACACACGCAGATTACAGTAAACATCTTCCTTTCTCATCCCGGTGAGTTTCCTAAAGAGGAAGTAAATATTCCACTTAGGTGCAGTGGAACAAGATGCAAACACAATAGTGATTATCAGGTTGCCTTTACCAATATTAATTCGCCTTTAAGCTCCACCAACTCCCCAATAAAGTCAATATTATATCAACTTAAGCTACTCCATGTCCACTATTATGCTGTTCAGTGCTGTGACAGGTTGTACACAGCAGTTATAGGATTGTAGGTTGCAGACCATGTTACAACAACAATGAGCTCCAAGACAGTCCAGTGCTCAGGAGATCTGAGAACAACACAGTTAAGTGCAGGGGCACAGGATTGCTATCAATGGTGGGTAGGGGAACAGTAATTACAGGCACAGATCCTTGTAAGCGCTATCCAAGTTACGAAAAAAAACAAACCCTACTGTAATGAATTTACCTGTAACCCTGTTATGAATTTTTAGGGTTTATATTACTCATAATTGATGAGCCATAACATAAAAAACAAACAAACAGAAAAACAACCAAACAAACAGTTTTTCTGTTTAAGCAAAATGTGTGAAAATTTGGTAGTTCTGGCACATTCAGGGGAGCCAGGGATACCCTCAGAGTAATTTAAGCCAAATCAAACTACATTCATATTCAAGGTATTACTATCACCAATAATCATTGGGACTTAGAAAAAAAAGTTACTGTACCGTTATTCTATAATTATGCAAAATGTGTGAAAATGTGCTATTTTTACCCTTTTGGGGGGCCCACATATTCAATCAGAACACCAAGCTTAACTTTTCCTCTCTGACCCACAATGAATGTTTCTGCCAAATTTGAGAGAAATCCACTGAACGATTTTCACATAATTTGTGGACAGTGCGGAGCACACCGCACATGACCTGGACCAGGACTAAAAATGTAGCAGCGCATGTCCACTTGTTAAACCAGGTAAAAGACCTCAGTAATTTGTTTTTCCCCCTAAAACAAGCTAGTAGAAATTGGGGTGAATTAACCATGTGTGAAGCAGCAGATGGCTTTTACTTTGAAAAGACTCTACAGGAATTCTATGAAGTTGCAGCCCATGGCACATTGCTTCTGTTTGGGTTGTGTTTATGGGGTTGTCGATGCATAACTTGTGAGGAATGATAGCTAGTTGGTTTAGGCACAGAAGGAAGGCTGGAGCCATTGAATAGGTAACTTTTTCCACTTGTGCCATTTTAATTTCAAGTGAAGGAATAATTCTGCAATTTGTTTAATTTTATTGTTTTATCAACACAACACTCATATTCCATACATTCTATACACACAGTTGCCGTACAAAATATGTAGGCACTGAAATTCGGGGTGGCTGTGGCTCAAGAGGTAGAGCAGGTGGTCTACCAATCAGGTCGGTGGTATGAACTCCTCTCCTGCATGTCGAAGTATCCTTAGGCAAGATACTGAACTCTGACCTACCTCCAATGTATCCATCAGCATATGAGTGTGAATGTTTGGGTGAATGTGACTCGTGGTAAGAAAGTGTTTTGAGTGCTCAAATAGAATAGAAAAGCACTGTATAAGTACCCATCCATTTACCATCCTTACCTCCGGGAGGAAGACCTAGTCTGAGGGTAGCTTCTTCTACTGCTCATTGGAGCACAGGTGCTACACCTTAAATATGATGCATTAAAACAAACAAACAAACAAAAGAACAACAAAAACTGGACTTTCCTCTAGTAAATCATGCCCCTGTTTAGGGCAATCATTCTTTGGGGGTTTACCATTGCACGTGAATCATTTTACTCTACAGTCACACTGTTATTGTAAAAATAAAAAAGTTTATTTTAATACTTACGTAACGCTTGTTAAAAAGTCAGGTACTGTCGGTGTCTGCTTTGTGCTTTGGCCACGGGCAGTTTCTGAAGCTTTGGAGGTGACATGAAGCTGGGTCAGCAGACTTCCAAGCTGCAGCATTCTCGTCTTCATTGTAAATAAAGTGAGAATAAAGGAACATATAATTATTACAATTGACGAGGCCGTTACTGCAAGGAAATGCAAGTAACTTGTCTATATAACAGATGTTTGATTTTCCATTAGACTGGAGAAAAGTAGAAATGTTTAACACTCATTAAACATGGTGTTTTTCTTAATATTCAGCATATCTGTGTACACATTTGGCCAAACCCAACGCGTTCAGTTTATCTTTTTTCCCCAACTAAATCAAACTTTTAGCAAAACAAGTTCACCATTTTCATCAGTCCAGCATTCGCATTGTTTCCACTTAACAGCGTGCTCACAGCTACACTGAGTTTAACAGCTCTGTTGACGATTCACGGACGCTTGAACTTTAATGACCCCAGCGAGGAGAACAAAGAGCGCAAGCAAGGCGGCATGCTGAAACCAAACATACGTACTGTTCAGGTACCGCGCTGTTTAGAGCCTCTGAAGATGGAAACATCAGGGAATTCAGTTCGACATTTTTCCGGCGTTAACGTCGACCTGCGCTTCTTTTCACCCCCCCACGGTAACTCTATCCAGGAAAGCTGTTTCACAATTTTGCCGACCCCCTCCTCTCCGGCTGCGCTTCCACCGTTCCTGGAAGAAGTAAACAACAGACCACGCGCAAAACCTGCCGCATCAGATTTCCCCCATGGAGGCGTGACGTCACTCAGCCATGACTCGCAGTGTTTGCGTGTTGCATTCAGGGAACCATTCCTGTTGTTTTCCTGCCCTGCTCTAATCACAACACCACTGTGGAAAAATACAAAGCCAGTACATGTACACGCCATGCACTGATATGTACGAGTAAATTTAAACACATTTAGGTATATTTAGAGGATAATATACTGAAATATGAAAAGTAACCTCTCCTGATAGATAGATATAGATATAGAAAAACGAATTAGAGATATGCTAGAAAACAAAAATAGAAGAATAAAAAAATAAGAAAATCTATGTACAAAAAGCCAAAACTTCTAAAAATTAAGAATTGATAAAATACTATACAAGAATATATAGTAAAAATACACTGGAATACACGTTACAGACATTATTTTATAGGTACATAAAGTGCAGTGGGAATGATAATATATACATATGCAATTTTTAGCAGGTATTTATCATGTGTCCATATTGTACGGTCTGCTGCTGGGATGAAGGACCTGCAATAGCACTCGGTCCTACAAAGTGATTGTAACAGACTATTGCTGAAGGAGCTACCCAGGGCCTCCACAGTCTCATGCAGGGGGTCACTGGTGTTGTCAGTAATGGACATTAGCTTGGCTAACATCCTCCTTTCACCCACTTCCTCTACAGAGTCTTGAGGACTGTCCAGGACAGAGCTAGCCCTCTTCACCAGTCTATTAAAGCATTTCGTGTCCATCTTTGTGCTGCCACCTCCCCAGCAGACAACCACATAAAAGATCTCAGAAACCATCACCGCGTTATAAAATGTCCTCAGTGATGTCCTGCACACCCTTAAAGACCTCAGTCTACCAAGTAGATGGAGCCAGCTTTGGTCCTTCTTATACAGAGCTTGAGTGTTATCTGACCAGTTCAGTTTACTATTACGGTAATAGGAATTTTTACCTGTCCACCACCTCAATATCCAAACCATGGAAGTTCACTGGTGCAATGGGTGTTGGTTTTCTCCAGAAATCAAGACGAAACCATCTCCTTTGTTTTACTGGTGTTGATGTGGAGGTGGTTGAGTTCACACAGGATGACAAAGTCAGTGATGACCTTCCTATACTCCAGATCGTTCCCCTTGGATATACATCCAACGATGGCTTTATCATTAGAGAACTTCTGGAGATGAGAGTTGGTGGTATTGTATCTAAAGTCTGATGTGTAGAGTGTAAAGAAGGAGGGAGAGAGCACGGTACCCTGAGAGGCCCCTGTGCTACATACCACCACCTCAGACACACATTCCTGAAACCTCACATACTGTGCCTCTTGATGAGGTATTCAATTGTATGTGCATTAAGGTGATGGTTGACACCTGCTCCTTCCAGCTTCTCCCTCAGCAGTTCTGGTTGAATTGTATTGAAAGCAGTGGAGAAGTAAAAAAAAAAAAAAAGACCCTCACAGTGCTCCTAGTACTCTCCACGTGGGACAATAATCTGTGCAGGAGATAAAGAACTGCATCATCCACCCCAATACCAGGACAGTAAGCAAACTGCAGGTCCAGCAGAGTGCTCGCCAGAGGTTGGATGTGGCTGAGGATGATCCTTCCCAGGGTTTTCATCAAGTGGGAAGTTAAAGCCACAGGTTGGAAGTAATTAGGCTCACTGGAGAACACAGTCTTCCACACAGGAAGTCTTCCACAGGACAGGGACAGGGACCTTCTCCAGAATAATGCTCAGATTATACCATTCAGAAGTTTGGACACATTCCTCCTCATCATGTCATTAAAACCCAATGTTTTTTATTCTGCAGTGAATGAATAATATCCTGATTCTTGCTATTACATTGTTTTTGTGTGTATGTTTTAAGAAGATACAGCATATTTAAAAGATAGAGTACCTTGCACATGTGCTTCCTTGTGAGTGTGTGCATGCATTTTTTCTGAGTAGCCCCCAACCAAATTAAGTGTTAGTAAAACTTAAATGGATGTACAAGTTTTAACTGGTGTTTTTCACTGTAATTAAGTGTGAAACTGAAGTGTACGGATACACACACACTTTAGCTTTCAGTATGTACACCATCTTGGATGGGTGTCACCTGAATTGCTTTGTCAGAGAGGACTCAGCCTGTATGGTTGGGGATGGGGTGGGGGACCCTGTCCGATGTGGTGGTTAGCAATACTGGGGAACACAGGGGATGGTCCTATCTCCATTCCTGTTTACTTCATACAGCTCAGATTTCCAGTACAACAGTGAAACATGCCACCTGCAGAAGTTCTCTGATGACACTGCAGTGGTTGGGTGTTTTAAGTGTTGGCAGGAGTCGGCGTACAGGGAACTGGTGAGGAGCTTTGTGGAGTGATCCAGCAGAAATCAGCATCAGTGCCAGAGATGCCAGCAGGATCAACAAATTGATTCACAAGGCTGGAACCATCATTGGTCAGAATTTGGAGGCGTTTGAGTCAGTGAGGAACAGGAGGCCACTGAACAAGCTTCTCTCTGTCACACTGGACAACCCATCTCACTCACTATACTCCACACTTCTGAGAGACAAAAAGCTCCTTCTCCCTCAGACTGATTCAACCACGCTGCCATAAAGAATCATTCCTACCATTCACTGTAAGACTGCATAATAACTTTTCTTTCTGTGACAGCCAAACACACCTGTCAGGACATTTTAGAACAACAATGACTTGTTGATAGAAGGCGAAATTGACTCATGAATGTGCATGTGCTTTTGGGACATGTTTGTTTACAGTATAACCAACAAATTCTAAGTCATATGATTAACATTATGATTCAGCTGTGTAAGATTAAAGTAAATTTAGGAATATTCACACTACAAAGTGCAGACTTCACACTAATGTAGAGAAGCTGCCTAAAATAGTACCATTTAACATGACACCATTGGCAAATATATGTTGCGTGCTTTATTCTTTCTGAACTCATAGATAGTCAGTGAGGATTTGCTGGCACATCCAACAGGGTTCTCACATCCTGCATGAGTCTACAGAGAGGATATTACAAAAGTGATGAAGAATATTTAATTCAGCAGTAAATACACAGTGAATATCTCAATGCAGTGATAAACAATATCCGGATAGCACAAAATACTATGAAAGAGCAGATAGCCAAATCAGCTCATATGGGCTCAATGGAAGCCAATAAACAGAGGCACTCTGCCTCTCCTGACCTTCACTTCTGGTTTAGATTGGGGCGATAAAGCAGGCGCAACCTCAATAAAACCCATACAATGGAGTAAAATAAATAGATATTAAATTAAAGCAGAGGCGATACTGGCTGAACTGCTGCAGGAATTTGAGAACAAAAGCGCCTTTGTGAAGTTTAATATTGTCTACAATCACCACCTTATGATACATTTGCAATCAATTTCATCTCTTGCCTTGATGTATCAACACATATAATCATCTTGTATTGGAACTTGCAAATGACTTGCGTGTGTGAGAGGAGTCACGTTCAGATATTAAATGTGCTCCGTGCTCCTAGTTTGGCCTTTTCAGTCTGCATTAATATCAAATTCATAATCTCTACGTCTCATCGCAGACTGGCCAAGGGAGGAGTTTATGGTGTCAAATATTGGCATGAGTGCGTATTTGTCTGGCACAAACTTTACACTGATTTATTCTGTGCTCTTTTAGGCATTTGACTCATCAAATCTTCAAATAGAAGTATTTTGCAGATAAATTAACAACTGCTTATTGATACTGCTGCTACAAAACCCCTGCTGTTATCGTCTACCTTTTGTCGTGGACTAAAATACGGGCCCTCTTCAAGTCCATTGCATCCTTGAAGTGGATCCTGAAGCCACCATTGTCAGTGTTAATACAATTTTCACCTAATGCACCTGAAGAGCACCACAGCCTGTGCGTGAGGAGTTTCTGAAGGGCTTCAGGTCCCCTTGAGAGGCTAATTAGGCTCAGAGTTCATATTTGGGGGCTTAGCTACTATTATGTAAAGGGCTTAGTGGCTGTAGCAGAATGAAATGCCACAATCTAAAGAATGATAGTAGTATGGATTTCATGCATTTGCATAGCTAGAATCATACAGTAACGTACAAGTACATGATGGTTTCATGCACTGCAAAAGAGATCATTTTTCACACTGATGACATTTCCATTTTAAATCCTTCATATTAAATACCTCATTTGCAGAAGTAATGACTGCGCAACATCACTGATGCTCCGCTCACTAATTTTTACTCATTTCCTTTGAATTATTTATATGAGAGATTCTCCATATGCTCTCTTAGGATTCATGTCCATTCGTTTCGGAGAGAATTAGCATTTTACAGTGAAGAGTATAAAGAGCTTAACTGCCCCAATCAAATAGGGTGATTTAAATCCTGTCTAATCAAGATGTTTAATGTCTGTGTGTGGGGGTGGGGGGTGCAGCTGGATGAACTGAACTAAATGGTCTGAAAATATCCTGGGTGAAAATCCCCCAGCAAAATCAGGGTCATTTCACCTGAAACAGTGTTTGAAAAAAAAATCCTTTTGAGGGAGTGATGCATTTAAAAAAATAATAGCAAAATTGACAAAATTATCTGATACAATAAATTCAGTTAAACATGATCTAATAATGAAAATCTGAAAAACAGCTCTGGGATTGACCCCAGAGAAGCTTCTTTGTGACTGGCCTGCTGCTATAATTAGTAATGCCTTATGAAGAGGTAATTTGTCTGCTAAAGTTTAATTGTTCAATTATCACTGGATGTGAGAGGATGCCTTGATGCCATTTCATCAGGTCTGAAAATAGTGTTGAACCCCTCGTGCCACGTATTGTAATAGTTGGCAATTACAGAGAGAGCCCTCTACCTAAGTTGAGTGATGCAGGCCGGCCCTGCTGAAAAGCCTTTGCTACCTGCCTGCTGCAGTTGTTGGCAGTGAAGAGTGGGTCCATTCAGGCTCCAGAGCTGAATCAGACAGGCTCTCAGTGCAGAAAAGGACCTCAACCAGCTGCTGATAGACAGCGTAAATACCAACTATATAAGCACTGCTAAGGACTACATGTCAAAACAACATTATCATAGAGTAAACAAGAGAGGACGGCCCAAAGCTTTCATTCTGTTCAGAAAAGAGACACTTGTTTCTTCAGGCTGTGAAACAAAGGAGGAATCTGCATGAGCTGAAATAAATTCCTTCATCCTCAGTGTCATTTCACCCTGCAAAACTTTGCACGGCTACACTACAGCTTCTCAGTGCTTTTGTCGTTGCAGCTCAGTCTCTGCTGAAGTGCTGGAGTGAGAGACAATAAAATAAGACAATTTACAAATGCAGTATTACTGCTTTTCAAATACTGTTTTCCTCAATGTCCTCAATGCCAGATTCATTATTTTTGTTTTCTTATAAAATATTTCAAAACATTAAAAATCATTTATATTCAAGTAAATTAGAAGGCAATCAAATTTCAAGAAATCCACAGTGTAGAAGATTAAGATGAATATAGTCGATCTTTTAAAGCAAGCTAAAAAAAAATGTTTTCTATATGTTGTGAGACATTAAATTGAATTTTATCAACATATTAGGCTTTGTTGAATGATTCTTGTCATTTGTGTGTGTTGGGGGTCTGTAGTACCGACATTTATCATGTAATTACAGCACTATAGTCAGTTTCAAATGACCTGGGTTGTTGACCAGTGATTATGGTCTTTTCAGGGGCCCAGATGGAAATCCAGGAGACAAAAGGGGACGCTTTCCTCTCACCCAGCAGCTTTTCAATATTCTCATTAGTGCTCTAAATTACCACGTGTGACCAATGTGTGATTAGTTCCTATAGAGCCAGGGGTGACGCAAACAGAGAAAAGGTCTGCTCTATTAAAGGTCCCTCTGTGACAACACAAGATGTCTGTGATCATTTTGAATCTACATGGACAGAACTGTAAAATCTGCTTTATTTCTCTGCCCTTTTTCAACTGATAGGCAATGAAAAATAATAATTAAAAAAAATTATGTATATTTTTTTCTCAGTAGCCAGGTCAGGATTCTGTGTTGACGAAAACTTGAGACAATTTCTGTATATTTTTTTTATTTTAGTTAGTTTTCTGAGTAAAAAATGTTCTTTCAGTTAGTTTCCATTGTTGTGAAGCCCAGGTATTTTATTTTTATTTCAAGAGATTTTTTTTTCATCTGTTTGAACCCTTTCATTTAATTTCAGTTAAATACAACAACATTCAACATTATAACACTAACACATCAGTGATCTGGGTAACACACTTTCCACACATTTTGTCAATTGATTTTGTGCACTTATTTAAGTTAAACCTGTTTTCAATTTAACCAGCAGCTGAGAATCGTATGGTAGTCCTGCTGTTATAAATCAATAACAAAAATCCCTCTCCTTCTCACTACTACAACCTGTGGCAGTGACACTGACAGTCCCTTTGATGAGTGATTTGTTAAACCAGGTATAACAACAGATATTTTCAGCTTTATCCAAACAGTAAATTCACCTTTCATGTTCCTCCAATGTGACATTCACAATCTGAAACAAGGGTACAATTGTGGTTGTCACCAAACAATGACATTTTTCCTTTTTTTACTCTGTAAATTCCCCGTATCATCTCTACACAGATGCACAATTTGTCTGTCATGAAGTCTGGGGCATTGGCCCACTCTGGGCCTATTTCCACTGACAACACTGTTATTAGCGGTAAGCTGAGCCAGTGGCCAATGAATCTGCTTACTGTTCACAAGGCCTGGGTTCTTTTCAGCGATTAATTTGATAAATGTATTAATTATGAATCTGGATGACAGTACAATCAGATTGTCAGGCTTCCAGACTTGGCCTTTGTGATAATTTGGCTTTGAGATTAGGGCTCCTCAGATTTCAGGAGCTATCATCCCCAGGGCTCAGCCTCTTATCAGCGCCTGACCCATTCACTCAGTAATTTCCTGTGTGTTGTAATTAAATGGGGGCTTTCTGATTGCAAGTGACTCTCTTTAAGAGGTCCTTCTTGGGTTTCAGGTGGAAGGGATGTTCAGTGGACCGGCTGTCTGCCTCGCCATCTGCAGGACCCAGTAGGCACTGGAACTGTCCTGCACAGCGGTGTGTACAATTTTAATAAGTCAGCTTTTTATCAGCAAAACATGTTGCCTTTTGTTTGTCTAGCTGGGTATATATATATTTATATACAGTATTTAAGCTGTTTTGTCCCATCACAAATCTAATTAACTGATCTAAATAACAGAATCTAAATAAATTTAATAAAATTAAATCTAAATTTATTAATCGTATTTGTCATTTTTGTTGTTTTACTTTAAGCTGGCCCCAGTCACTTCTCTCATATTGACAGTGCGCTACTGTTTACAGAGTACCAGCTTCTTGGTTATCAGATATCTTTTCTCTTTGCAACCTGACTGATGGTATAGTTACTGATGTGACAGGATCTTGTGTCTGCTGCTGCAAGGTTTAGGAAATCGTCTGCTGTCTGATGACAGTAGATCATGGAGGTCCATTGTCAGTGGCGACTCTACCTGTCTATCTCCAGGTGGATACTGTTACAGAACTGGCTGATCAGCCTCCCAAGCTAAGGTGGGGCCTGAAGCAGTAGCCTGAGTTTTTCCAGTGAATCACTTCTTGCTGCTGTATAATTTCTATGCTTGTAATTAAAAAAAAAAAAAGGAATAAAAATGTAATTTCAAGTGTCTGTTTTAAAGTGTCTTAGTAAAGTCAAGGCCTAAGAAGGCAGATGACTTTGGCGCATAAACTGCGGCAAATCTAAACGAAGGGCTACTTTTGACCACGTCCAAATAGAATTTGGCTTGCACAAAGAAGCATTTTGAAAACAAATAGAAATCCATTTGTGCCAGGGGACAGTAATAAGAGAACTGGAAGAAAGAAGACCAACAACACCGCCCAGGGAATTACACCCCAGGAAATATGAATCTAATAAATCTTAATTATATTAATAATTGGTAGCAAAAGCCCACAGACTCGTTACTGGCAGGGCATAGATGTGACTTAAATCCCATCTTGGATCTTCTGCTACAAGCTCTCAGAAGCATGAATGTTAGGAGACAGCTGTTGTCACTCGAACTCCCAGAAACCACAGATGTGATGTCATCATGTCATGAAGACCCATCAGATGACTCGGCTCCAGTCCAGGTGGTGTCCTTGTTGAGATGGCTCCTTCTGCACTTCCAGAAGGTCCAAGAAGATCCAGGCCCGGACTGGACCCCCACTCTGCTGCCTCTCCCCTTTCCTTTGGTCGGACCACGGCAGGTGGAGAGTCCTCACTGGTCACGGGTCTCAGCAGGATTTCCTCCAATGTGAGGCCAGGCTGGGCAGCGTCCTAGCTGGTGGAGGCTGAATGGGACTGTCAGAATTTTGTCTTCCATGCTGGTTCTGCCATTGCTGCTTATAGCACAAAGACAACATTAATAATAATCTCCCTCACCCCATGGAAAAATCCCCTGCACTTTGGATTTGCTGATGTCTGATCATGGATGAATTTGACCTGCAACGACATCATAATAAAGCTTAACTGTGTGAAATGACTGCAACGTATCCTGAGTTCTGTAACATGAAAAATATTACAGTGTGCCAATCAGAAAAAAATATTCAGCAATGTGTAATTATGTACTGAACTGAACTGAATGCAGAAGCATTACATAGAAGCAGATGTCATTTAGATCGTTGAGCAGATCAATTCAATTTCATTTATATAGCCCCAAATCACAACAAGCAGTCGCCTCAAAGTGCTTTAGATTGTAAAACAATAATTATTTTCTTCTGTTACTTGCTGGAGAGATGATCCAGTGTAACTTTCCTCCTGCCTGTTAATGGCGTCTTTACCAGAGTAAAATTACCCAATTCAGGGTTGTGTTCTTCACACAAGGCAACACCTCAGCAACAAAAAGAATTTATTACAGCAGCAAAACGTTGAGAGCTCAGCTGTCGACTGAAAAAATTCAATACATTTAGCAAGAGATGCCATGAATTGGGAAATGAACCTATAATTAACATTATCTGCACCACTTTGTCAGTTTTGTTGATGGCTTTTGTGAATGCATCACTATGAAACAAAGGATGGTCCAGTGTAGCCTTTCCTATAGAAGCTAAATAAGCACCTTCCCTCACTATTTAGAAAATTCAATCAGCCTGCAGTGAATCATAAGAGCTGGATAAACACAGCACGTCCTTCTTGAAGCAAACCCAAAGAGATCTGTATCCTGTAGGGACCTTATCAAAAAGAAAAAAAAAACACAGGCACACATTTCAAAACCATTATCCTCCAAACATGAAAGTTTATGTTGCACAGTACTGATGCCAGGGGGCATCAAACTCAGAACCACAACCGGAGCACACACAACAGAAATAACGCAGAGATTTAATTGTCTGACCTTTGCACTCTGAGCTTTTTCCTGACCTTTCCGTCATTGTGCCGCTGTCAATTTCATATCACGCCACAAGGTGGTAGCATCTATTCCTAGAGACTGAAGTTGATATAGGGGGATAGAAAAAAGAAGAAGAAGGTTAAGCTTGAAATATAAACAAAAGAGACGTGTTGTATGTTTACCTGCCTGCCTAAAAAGGGAAAGTAATAAAGGCACGTTGCAGAAGTAAAAGTGATTCATTCTTCCAGATGAGGAGATGAACAAAACAGTATCTGCCTGTGTTCAGCAAGACAATGAGACAGTTGTGGATTATCTAAACTGTCTGATGGAAATCCATCCTTTGTTTCTTCTGTCCCCCCTTTGCTGCTCTAGAAAGATCATTGTTCATGAATCTGGAGTTCTCAGCAGAGAGTTTCTGGATCTTATTCACTCACTTTCCAGTCTTGGCTATGACTGAAGCCAACTCACATGCAACAAAGTCGCCGTCGAGCTCCGCTGCTTTCTCCTCTCGATGACTTATTTCTTGAACCAGGCTTGTATTTCTTCTCTACATAACAAACCTACATCGCCGTCATGCTCCCATACTTTCAACAGTTTATCCGACAAATCAGTGAATCAATACTTAGACTGGGGCTGCAACAAAGCCAAACAAACAGAATTAGATAACTAAAATATTAGTTTTAAAAGCATTATTTTTAAGAACTTGCTGCCGCACCTCTTTCTCATTTTCCCTCTTTTATCACTGATGCCTACAGTTTAAATCAATTTTTTTTCATGCGGCCAGGGAGTACCATTAATATAGAGAATGGAGCCATTATGGCGGTTGTGGCTCCCAGGGTAGCACTGGGGAAGAGGTGGGACAATGACTCCTCAGCAATAATGGCTCCTGTGTGCGCTTGCTATTAATCTCAACAAGGGCTGAAGTGGTGTTATGGCAGCTGCAGAAGCAGGACAACGCTCCCAAAACGATGCTGAGATTAAATGGAGTCAGTCATGGGTCCTTTACTCTGACCTCTGACATTAACGTAGCCCCCAATTTGCATTTACTTAACATTACTTCCTCTATAAAATCAAGAATATTGTTATGCTTGAAGTCCAGTTTTAGCACAAGTGTCTTTGCATTTTGTACGACCTTAAAAAAAAAACTGCTTTTGCTGAAAGCCATATTTATGGGACAATCCTGTTTAGCTTCAGAAATGTCAAATAATTCATGTAACTGTGACAAGCCGGGCAAGCAATTTAGAGATTAAGTTCAAGGAGGCAGGTACTATAGCAGAAGGAATATGACAAAATGGATAAAACCAGCACTGACCTTGCTCTGCCACAAGGAGGAACCACTGATTAAATGTTTGCTGCAGTCTCATTCATTCCAGCGGACACTAGATGGCAGGAGTACAAGAGTTAACGAGCAAGATCCTGGTAATTAACTTCCAAGATAATCTCTTCGAGAAGCCGACCACCTGAACAAACAGGACAGCCACACTTTCTGCTTTTTAGTCTGAGCAGCCATGATCACTGATCTGCGACCAAGGTTTCTCTGTAGTATTACAATTAAATATTGTCTGCTGTTAAATCCTGTGTGTGTTTGTGTTATAATACCAGGCTACATCACATTCCTTCAGAAACTAAATTAAGCTTGTCATTCAGCAACCTGATCGGGTTTCCATCTGCACAACATTACATGTGTTAAAGGAAGACTGATAACTTAATGATACATTAATGATACATTAATGGTTATATCACTGTATGAGTTGTATGCTGCACATGAGACACCAGAGGTTAATTGCAGTCTCCTTCAAGCTTGATAGGGTGCTTCCATACAAACAGGGTGGGGGAATTAGAACCTCATATTCATCTAAACATGCTGATATGAGATAATTTTTTTTAAGCTGAAATCTGCTGTCATCCCCTTGTTCTATTGTAGTCATGTGCTGGCTACGTTAAGCTGGAAATAAAGGAATAATTAGCGTTTCTAATTAGGGCTTCTCTCAGAGGTGACTGGAACATTGATGAAATTTTTGGGGGACTTATTAAATTACTGTGAAATCAAATTAGAAAGGCAAATTAATCCTCGGAATGAATTAGATCAGTGAATGAGAAAATTGACTTTTCAACACAAGGCAGGGATGAGAAGGTGGGACTGGTGTAGAGCACAAGGCAGACTGCAAGTAGCTGAGCTCAGATTATTATCAAGGATGTATGGCAGCAGCTCTTATTTCACTGAACACACAAGCACCTTATTTGCATTTAGGTGGGAGCAGAGAATCCACAACAAATTCAGAGGAGCAAGAAACTGATTCTTCTTTTAATCTATGAGTAATAAGTAAGGGACTACTCCCTTTGACTCATAGCTGCTGATGCACTTTCGTTTATCCCTTCTCACAAGCAGATGCGTGACACACACTGTAGGCGTGCTTTTGCATCCCATCACTGTATTTTGCTGGTATTCCCTCAGTGCCCTCAGAGTAAACCATAGCGAGGTAATACATAATTTGCTAAAATTGCTTATATTTAGTTAAAAAGAAAGGTGATTTCAGAGACTTAGATTTCTAGATCTGCTGATCTGTTGGGATATTTCCACACAATCATTTTTTGGGTTTACAGAGAATGAGAAAAATACTGGAAAAGAGAAAATATCCAGTGAGCAGCAGTTATCCTCGTGAAAATGCCTCGTTGATGTCAGAGGTCAATAGCAATTCAAATAACAGCTTATTACAGCCAGGTTTTGCAGAAGAATGTCTCTGAATGCACAACACATTGACGCTTGACGGAGATGGGCTACAGCAGCAGAAGACCACACCAGGTGCCACTGCCAGTCAGCTAACACACTACAATTCACATGGGCTCACTAAAACTGTACATTAGAAGATTGGAAAAACAATGCCTGGTCTGATGAGCCTCAATTTCTATTCTAACATTTGGATAATAGGTTGGAGTTTGGCGTGGATAACATGAATGCATAGATCCATTCTAACTTGTATCAGTGGTTCAGTGTGTTGGTACTGGTGCAGATGATATTTTTTTGGCACCCTTTGGGCCCCTTAGTATCAACTGAGCATCGTTTAAACCCCATGAACTACCTGAGTATGGCTGCTGACCATGCCCATCCCTTTGTGATCACATCTTCTGTTGGCTACTTCTGTTAGAATAATGGAATGGTCTGAATCCAATAGGGCGCCTTTGGGATATGGTGGAAAATCTCAGGAATGTTTCCAACACCTTGTTAAACCTATGCCATGAAGCATTAAGGTGGTTCTGAAAGCAAAGTGGGATCCAACCCAGTACTAGCAAGGTATAACTAACAAAGTGGCTGGTGAATGTACATACAAAAACACATAAATTTATTAATAAACTTTAATAATTGGAAAGTATAGTTATTCTGTTCTTGATGATAGGAGCAATCTCAGAACTCAAGGAAATGCCAGTGGGCAAATTGTGCTTTGAATGCAACTGTTTCTCACCTATTTCTTCAGTCTTTTTGCTGAGCTAGGCTAACAAATTTCTTACAGACATGAGATTGTTATCAATATTTTAAATATGATATTATTTATTATTGTTTAAATAAACACGTTCCCCAACAATCTTGAACTTTTTTCTTTAAGTCTGATCTGAGATGTTCAATATGAGATTTTTGCTAAATAATGATCATGCTCAAAGATAATTGATGGTAAAACTGTTGTCACATGATCAGTCAAATTCTACTGTAACTTTGTTTAAGGCATAAGGAAAGTCTGTTAAAATTTTCCCTTTTTTCATTTTTCTTTTCTTTTTTTTTTACAATCTTGGTTATGATCACAATATCATTACACCCTAAAGTGTTTTATTTTTAATTTTTATTTGATTTCAGTAGTTAACTGAAGCAGGTGGTTCCTGGATGTTCTTCATTACAGGAATACCAAATCTGATGGATTATTTATACTTTTTATGCCTGCCTTTACTGCCACTGAAGCAGGTTTCACCTAAAGTTCAGTGGGGGTATAACACCAACACCTAAAAAAACAAATTTGGCACAGTGAATTAACCGTTGTTATTAACAGCATAAATTTTGCAACCTGATATCAAAGAAAGATAAACATACAACAGAAGTGAAATTCAGTGGTATTAGATTCAGGTTTTATTAGGGTCACAAGGTTCAGTCACTCCAGCCTTTATGCCTCAATGGCTCACAGGCTGAACTGATTACCTGTCAAATGTGCTCTTTAATTTTTTTTTTAGCCTTGTAGTAAGGTGACTGACTCTCATCAAATTGTTGGTAGTAATAGACTATCTAGGTCTACAGGAGAAAAGAGTATTGCTTTCTGTTTTATGTATCTGAATAAAAAAGTGATTTAAATGCTGCTGGGGGGAAGGATTCCGATCACAGTCCACCTTGGGGGAGGAATCTAATCAAGTCCAAGTGAACTGCTTTATGAAAAAATACAGATCACTAAAGTGCACTACAACAAAAAGCTCTCATGCGCTAGAAACACTAAACGAAACATATTTATCTGATCACTGCTCATCTGGATACTTCCAAATAATAATGATAAAAAAGACCTTCGCAGCTTCGCATCCCGACTTTTGGTGTTCTGCCAGAGAATTGCTAATAATGAGATCAATACACTGCAAATTGTGTTTGCGTTCTCTCTTTGATGTACCACAGGCGTCAAGGAACGGCTGACAGTGTCACTGTGAACTCCTCTGTGAAATCAAGAGATGAAAGACGGATGTATTTGACTTGATAAATGACCTGAATTTACAAGGATGAACGTGTCTTTTATTCTGAAGCTTTTATAGCATAAATCCTTCTGGTATAAAAACTCCCTTGGACTTTTTTCCCCTCTGCCAACATTTGCAAAAAAAAAATACAGCTCATTCCAGCTCTTTTCTGCAAGGTTCAATAGTTTTACATAATTATACTATAAAGCTGACACCATCCTACAAAGTCTGGGCAGCAAATGTTTGCATAAATCTGTCCTGCTAAAGATAATTATTGCACCCCAATGTTTTAGAGTGCAAATATTAAGAACGAGGCTGAAAGCAATTTGTCGGCACCTATAATAAAACACTGTCAAACTGGAATGCTTTGTGCTTGTGTCTGTAACAGTTGGCCAGCCTTGAATATACACAGCCGCTGCCTTCCAGGATCCATAATGAAAATAAGCTTGTGCTCAATAGTAATAGTGTCTGTATTATCCATGTACTGATTATGTGGAAAGATGAGCCTCAGATACTACAGGAGGATCGTTATGGTGAGTTGCTCAGCGCAGACATACGTATGGAGGGCATGAACAAAAGCTTCTTATGAGGGAGGCATTTTTGAATTCATGTGCAGCACTCAGCATTTTCTGTGATCACATTACTGTATTACTGCGACTGATGCATTATGCACACGAGCATCGGTCGCTTTTAATATAGCGACTGATCAAGTTGGAACAAATCTGAAGTACTTCTGGAACTTGGTGCATTAATAATAAATTATAATTTCATATAATTTTTAAAAGTTTTTAAATGCACTTGATGGAGTGCAATGTTTTAACTTAATTTGTAATCGTGTGTAAAGCGACAGGAGTAAAATGTAAAAATTATGAGTGAAATATAGTTGCTAATTGGTCCATTTAAAAAAAAAAAATGCAATGGGTCTGGTACATAAATCAAGAACTACCTCAACATTTAACCTCTTCTAACCATTTAACCTCTACATGTAAGTACTTTTACTACTTTGGTACTTTTACTACAGTGTGGGCCACACTGTAATATTTAATAATTCTGCAAAATAAATATTGATGACATTTTGTTTTGACATTTATAATGGCCCCCACAGTCACCAGATGTCAATTCAACAGAGCACCCTTGGGACGTGGTGAAACAAGAGATTCATATCATGGATGTACAGCCAACAGCTCTGCAACAACTGTGTTATGCTCTCATGTCAATATGGCTCATAATCAATGAGCAATGTTTCCAGCACCTTGTAAAATCAACACCATGAAGCACTCAGTACACTGGTAGCAATGTATCTCACTTTATGGTTCCTAGACGATGACTCAAACTGACTCTTGTAATCATCTGACTTTTCATATGTCATCATGAATTACTTTGGGGTGAAGTTATAAAAACAATATTTACCTTTTATTGGTGTAGCTATTCTCTATCTGTATAGATGCACTTTTTACTGATACAGCAGAACTGAATAGTTTACCGGAAGCCTATGGGTTACACATCTCTGGGGGTTCTGGGACTCCACTTTGGTGTAAGTTTTAGAGACTTTACTGGCTTCTCTAAGTTCACTGCTGCTTTAAATAACTGCTTTGATATTTTAACATATGTACAGGCTCTGTTAGATATCAGACTGGTTGCAGTGGTGATGACTAAGTGAGGAGTGACAGGAAACTGACCTCTCAGCGTTACTGTTAGCTGTGTCAACACCTTCCTTTCTCCTTACTTGCAGAGTGGCAGTTCGCTATATTTATATAAAGCTTCTTGTGTGAGTGAGCGTCCCTCCTGTCTTCGCTGTGAGACCTTTGTGAGCCATAAGACTGCTGTTCTACAGCTTGTATGTACTCTTCTGAGTTACATAACACAGTCTCAAGTCTTAGTTTTACAAGTTTTCCAGTTGTCACATTTGCAGCACAACTTCTTCTCAACTCAACTTAGAAATCCTGCGTCTTTTATTTTTTTTTTTAGATATGTTGGAAATATAAGCCAACCTATCTATATTCACAAGAGTCAGGAAAACCAAGAAGCTAAAGCACAGCCTATATCAACTGTAGGTATCAAATTTATACTAGCCTGCCAGTCAAAGGGAAGTCAAGTGTGGAATTGGAACTGGCAGTAAATTCAAATCCACACTGTCACAGCATAAAGGAGGAGCGCCGCAGGCTCTCTCTCAACCTACTGTCTCTCCACTTGTTAAATCTTTTGACAAGAGGTATTATCTTCAAAGTGAAGATCTGCAGACGTGAGATTTTGCCTCAGCCGCAGTAAACCCAAAGGATTCCCCTGCAAAATGAAGATTTTTAACTAATAATTACCCTAAGTTACATTCTATGGGGTGTCGTGATATGCTGGTATTTTGAAAATAAATAAACATCATATGAATATAATGCAATAATAATAATTCGTATAATATCATCTTGCACACAAACTGTCCCCAGCCCCGCTCTAGTGATGATATTTCACTTGACAATGTATTGACAGCAGTTGTTAGGCCTTGGTAGATATTTTATTTATCAGTTCACCTGGTTGCCTTATCATCTATTAAGTGCAATTGTTCTTTTTGTGCCTTTTTTCTATAGAGTGATGCTATAGACTCTCTCCACCTCTATCTATCTATTGATGTTGTTATCATGTTAATTCTTGATTATTGCTGGTTGTTTTTGTCCAAATGACCTTGGGCTGTATCAGTATTAAAAGGGAAGCTTTTGCAGAAATGTCTTAAATCTGCATTATTTTTAATGACCTGCAGGGGGTAAATTCTCTGTTTGCAGCTAGGTAGAAGTGCTGATGAAGTCATGCTCTTAATTGCTAGTTTTAAGTTTTGTTTAATAAATGATTTTTATTTAATAACTTATATGGTCCCCATTAATGTCCAGAAGGACAAAAGCAGGGAATTCTTTGGTGTGGGCCTAGCTTGTGATTGACAATTTATAAGAGTGCAGTGTCCCCCAGTTTCACAGCCTGATCTGATAAGTACTCATAATGCCTTGCGTCAAATAGTTAAAATGGCAGCAGTGAAAATCCTCCGCTCAAGGGTTCAGAAATATGACTTTGTATTGGGTGCACCTTTTATGTGCTTTATAGCTTTTGTTTATACACTCACCACTTTATTAGGTATGTTGTTTCTGGTACCAGGTTGGGCCCCCCCTTTACTTTCAGGGCTACCTTAATTCTTGGTGGCATAAATTCAACAAGCTGCTGGAAACATTCCTCTGAGATTGTGGTCCATGTTGACATAATAGCATCACACAGTTACCACCGATTTGTCAGCTCACTTTCCACAATATCCCACAGATGCTCTGTTGGATCGAGATCTAGTGATTTGAGTATAGTGAATTCATTGTCATGTTTAAGGAATCAGTTTGCAATTTTCTGAGCTTTGTGACATGGTGCATTATCTTGCTAGAAGCAGCCATCAGAAGACGGGTACACTGTGGTCATAAGGAAATGGACATGGTCAGTGCACATTTGTCTAATGTGGTATAGTGCTCAGGAGCAATGTGAATGTTCAGCATTACAAATTTTAAGCAAAAATCTTAATCTTTGTAATTTTTTAATGACAACTTTCCAACTAGAACAACAATATTCATAATAAGTAATATCCCCTCACCCAGGCACATTATTCATCTATGCTCTTAGAGAACCTTCCTTCACAGACATTATTGTCTCTGGACCTGACATTTAATTATGAAAAGAATAATTACAGTGACGTGTACAAAAATGTGCACTTGTGCCAGAGATCAACTGGGAGCTCTATACTGATAAGGCCTCTTAAGTGACAAAAGAGTGCTGCAGAAGCAGTTGACAGTACACAAGTGTCCCTTCCTGTAGAAGCTGATTGTCCCATCACATGTACAACATGCTGATAATGCATCCATCACAGCCAAAGCCTTGTGGGGTCCAAGATGGAGCTCCATTTCAGCCTAATCACACCCAGCAGCTGCCAGGGTTGCCCTCCCCTGCAGCCGCCTTCTCTTTGCATCAAGAACAAACATCAACCCTTATACTCCACAGACAAAATTGCAGAATATAATTATTCAGCAAGGCTCACTTTCAACACTCCTGTTTCACTTCACGTTTTGCCAAAGAAGGAGGACAGGGTAGAGTGCATATATCACATCTTCACACTCCAATATCATGCGTATGTGTGTGCGGTAACAATAACTCCTTCCACCCACACACTCTGACTCCCCCCCCCCCTTGTGGCAACCACAACCACCACCTTACACACACTGCTCCAGTGCCTTCAGTGGCTCACGTGCAACAGCACACTCTGATGAGTCCCACGCTTCAGAGGAAGAATTCTCCCCACACTGAAGTCCAGAGGGACAGCAGAGTGCCGGGGCATTATCCAGGCTTTCAGGGGAACAGAAGATGTTGCTACTTTATCAATGTGATGATGCAGACTTAATGAGTAAAGATGAAGAAGAGATGCTGCTGGAATGCAATCATGATTTGAAAGAATGAGATAAGAATCAGGCACCACAACATATATTAATCTCCATTTTGTTAATGAGTTTGGCGGGTTTAATTAAGGTTTTAGATGATTTGGTGAAAAATCAGAGACATGTCTCTTAATGGTGTACCTTGTATGCTCTATGGTGAAAAATTTGAATGTTTCTTTTACTTGAATACGTTGTCTATTTTGTCATGATATTTCTCATGGTCAGTCTCCTTTTACAAGAGATCTGAAGGAAAATTAAAATAAAACCTTTTATTCCCTTTATGAGTATGAGATTCATAATAATCCATAATAAAAAAAATTTAAATTGTTGAATAAATGAACAAACAAGCTTAATTTAACAGATCTGTCATTTCCTGTTAAATGTGTCTCAAAATTTCTCCTTTTAGATGTTACTAATGCTTAATTTCTTTTACTTTTACCCAGAAGAGGAGAGAGGAGAGATCAAGTTGCCCACACACTGTGCAGTGTGTGCGGAGGGGTGATGCCTCGGGAGCGCATCACAGGACACAAAACCCCACTGCAAGACGCAGTGCCAGAATAGAGCAGCTTTGGCAAGAGAGCTTGTTTTCTGTAGATTAGAGCGGGGAAAGAGTCTCTTAAAAAAACAAAACAAATATAGGCTTTTATCATGCCGGAATCCTCCTGATCATCTTTGAGGAAGATTTTAAAAAATGTAGTGGAAAGAAAAGGGAATCTCCACCGGTGAAGTGATCCGGAGATGCATGGACACGGTTACGGGTGATTAGTGTAATTTTGCAGCCGCAAAATAAGACCGGATATGCGCAGAAAAAGTGGGGAGAAGTGAGTTTCGGGTGTCCACAGGATGGACACTGCGGAGGTAATTCTCTCTGTGTTGGTGGTTGTGATTATTATAGTGTCGTTGCTGTCCAACGTCCTGGTGCTGATCTGCTTTCTGTACAACCCGGAGATCCGCAAGCAAGTCCCCGGTCTGTTCAACCTCAACCTCACCTTCTGCAACTTGTTGCTGACCGTGTCCAACATGCCGCTCACTTTGGTAGGACTTGTCAGTAAAGCTCAGCCGGGGGAGATAGCGTCTGCCAGATAGTGGGCTTCTTGGAGACTTTCCTGTCCACCAACTCGATGCTGAGCATGGCTGCTCTGAGCATCGACAGGTGGATCGCGGTGGTGTTCCCCCTGAGGTACCACTCCAAAATGCGCCACAAAGACGCGGCTTTTGTGCTCGGGTACACGTGGGCGCACTCCATGTCCTTCTCCACGGTGGCCGCCTGTCTCTCCTGGGTTGGATACCACCGGCTTTACGCATCCTGTACCCTGTCCAACCCGAGGGCGAGCAATCGGACCCAGTTTGTTATCTTTACGGTCTTTTTCCACTCCTTCACCTTTCTTCTGTCTTTCATAGTATTATGTGTCACATACCTCAAAGTCCTTAAAGTAGCAAGGTTTCACTGTAAGAGGATCGACGTTATTACAATGCAAACTTTGGTGCTTCTGGTGGATATACACCCCAGGTGAGCTCCTTTGAGTTTTTCCTGTAATTGTAATGTTATATGCTATAGCGATTTGAGCTTTATATCTGTAAAGCATTAAAAGTATTTCAAGATGAATTAGAAGAAAGGATTTAAACTCTTTTGTTCTGTTTTCTAAAGCAGTGAATCTAAAAATGCTTTGCTTTCCTCTTAGGTTTGGATTGAGCCCTGACTCAAAATCTAATATAACTGAAATGTCATTCGGGGTTATTGCGTTACTCTGCCTCTATACAGAATAGCAAAAAATGAAAATACTATACATTCTGTGTGTGTGTGTGTGTGTGTGTGTGTGTGTGTGTGTGTGTGTGTGTGTGTGTGTGTGTAAAATGTCAATCAGGGGAAGCCTGGTTGCATAGCTTACTGTAGATTACAGCTGCTGTTTGTATGCTGGGCTTATAAACCCTGATATTACTCACACAGATGACCTCCATTTCATATAAAATTGCCCAAAGCAATGTGTCACCATGGCATCACATCTGTGGTGCACTCATGTAACGCACAAAGGCACAGAAAAAATGAACAAACTGAAATTCCTAAAACGAAAATCCCCACTTTGGGCCTTGTTTTACCCAGTTAATTTACCTGAACTCAGTCGATACTCGCTCTCCCTATGTTTTACCCCTACATAACACCCACTCCCTGTTGTGTCATATTAGACATTTTGTGGGCGTCCTTTTTTTATGTGTCCCTCCGTCTGTGCTTGTAGTGTTCGTCAGCGTTGTCTGGAGGAGCAGAAGAGGCGACGACAGAGAGCAACGAGGAAGATCAGCACCTTTATCGGCACCTTCATGCTCTGCTTTGCTCCCTATGTGATTACAAGGTTAGTGGTTAAAAAGTGGCAGTGACAACAGGGAAACCATGCTGGACCACAAGGCAATGTATGCAACCCCTGGGTACCACCCTGCTCTCCAGTCATAGCCACCCATATCCCTCCCCTCCTACTTCCTTTCTCCCTTTTGCATCCTCCCCACACTGGCCAGAGCAGGAGGATAAGATTGGCTGACCTTGTGATAAGTAATATGCCTCTGCTGCTGCATTAGCACTTTTCTCTTCAAGTTCGCGGGATGCATATCAGTTTGTCAGGTAGAATCCACTTGCATCAATCACTGAACAAAAAGATAATGCTAAATCAGGCCTGTAGTGAGCGAGAAACATAAGCCATCTGTGTGCTGATATTTATACAGCTAACTGAGTATTTGGTCAGTGAGAATCTTTCTAATTTTTCTCTGTACTCCATCACGGTGAGATTTAAATCAAACAATCAAAATGTGAATGAAGTGAAGAATTTCAGCTTTAAATCAAGGGGTTTAACAAAAGTATTGTATTAACTGTTTAGGAAACATAGACACCCCCCCCTCCCCATGAGAATATCAAAAATATAAACATTAAACCAAATTTATTTGCATTGCTGTTTACCATGCAAACCTCTTAAATATATGTATTTGTGCCTCAAATCCACAGATCAGTTGGCAAGATATCCATTACAACAGGAAGCCATACAGACCATTACAGTGACTTAATTTTAAGAGGTTCTTATAATTTATCCAAAGTAAAGTTTACCTACTGCCAATAAGCTGTTAGAGTGAGTTACATGAAGGCTAGCTGACTATCTGACAACTATGGTGGCCCAACACATTAAATCCAGAAGATTTTGTTGTCTTAATTTTAAACTGTGCTAATTAAAATCTTAAAGGAAGATATGGATATTTTGAAATGAATATATACTGTGAGTTAAACACTGGAGGCTTTGACAGTAACCTTTTTCTCAACAAGTGCTTCTAATTTACTATGATATCAGTAGTTAACAACGCAGAGCTGCAAGCGTGGGTATAAGACCCCAAATTATTTTGTTGTCTCACTGGAAAACAGTATTGTCCTCCTCAGAGTGTCACTGTGACTATATCTACCGTAGCCTAAATTATGATATAATATGCACTGAAAGTTCTTGTGCTAATTATGTATGGAATACAATGCATTTGAGGATTTGCAAAATGGACTCTGCTTAACAGTGCTTTGGTCCACTGCCTGCCATTTCCTAACTTCTTTACTTCAGCCATTTAGTATAATAAAACTTACATACTTCCTGAATTTTCAACCAATTTTTCAAGAGGTTTGGTCTGGGGTATTAATTTCTTATAAAATGATCAGATTTCCTGTGAACTCCTCCTTCATGGGGTTATAATTTCCTCTCCGTTAACCAATGTGAAAAACACAGAAAACACCTCTGCAGCTGCTTCGTGCTGTTGCTGACTTACCCTCTTTGGTTCCGTGGAGTGTGTGCACAAATGTCAGTGATGGCTACTAGCCCATGTAGGGCCGGTGGTAATATGCTGACAGAGCTCTATTTTGGATGGCCTAATCATACAGAGTGCAAGAGTAGACAATCAGCGACTTTTATACAGCTTTATGATGGTTTAATAGTTTACACTTCACACAAATGTGTGCAAAAATAAAAAATATGTTCGGACTGCCATCAACTGCTTTGAGATGCCGATAGTACAAGACTGTAAAACTTATTAGGAGCCCCTTTAAATTAAATATAGATATCATCTTAAGGACTGCGGAGCTGGGATTTTTTTGTGTGTGTGTGTGTTTTTTTTTTTTGCCCAGACTGGAAGAATTCAATATCTGTCATTTTCTGCTCAGCCTTCAGTCTAATCTGGTTGTATATTACAATCAAGCGTTCTTGTTTCAAGACACTCATTGCTGTTTGTCTGTTTTATTCTTCTTTTGTCTTTTCTGACATTCAGTACTGCTGACTGCAAATAAGAAATTAAATAAAATGCAGCCTCACATAAATCCATACTCATGAGAGAGAGGGGGGTGAATCTTATACTTTCAGTTGACAGCTACCTACATTTTATCTTGTGGGTGGGTACAAACAATAACATTATACCAATAAGAACTTAATGAAATGACTATATTTATACAGAAGCAGCATATTTTCACAAGAAACACCCTGCTAACAACGGGGGGGGAAAGTAAAACAGTGTGTTGCAAATGTATTTCTGTTTCTGTATAATAAGCTTAAGGCATGCATGTCTTTTCCTGCATGTTGACTCGCCTTTATACCACTCTCTCACTCTCCCTCACCACCCTCTGTTTATGCTTCCCTGCAGGATTGTGGAGTTATTTCCAGCGGTGCCTATCAACCCTCACTGGGGAATTGTCTCCAAGTGCTTAGCTTACAGCAAGGCCGCTTGCGACCCCTTTGTGTATTCCCTCCTCCGACACCAGTACAAGAAGACATGCACTGACATCATCAACAAGCTGCTGAAACGGAGCTCCTTGAACGCGTCTGGGCGCCGGCTTGAGAACCAGGTCAACAGCATACCCACTGTAGAATGATGGTCAGTGCCTCGATGGGAAGGCTGACCTGGCAACTGTCAGGGAAATATGAACCTAGTTTAATGTCAATGAAGCAAAGGAATACATATTGTTCCTGTCCATGTCTGCTTGAATTTGATCTACAAAAAGAAAGAAAGAAAACAAAAAAGACGAGGTCAAATCCCTGTACAGGAATGCCACTACATGCCCAGAGCAGCAGATCAGTGCAGTGAACTTGCTGTGAGGACAACAAAGAACAGCAGATTCCATGACCACCTGGAAAGACAGATGTGCTCACCCAGGATGAATGCTTAGTTAACATCATTATTTTAGGGTAGCTTTCAATCAGATAATACATGCAGTTTATTATATGTTGATTTTGCAGTGTGTCTGTTTTGACATAACTGTGGTATTCATCTTATCTTAAAAAAATAATGAGGTTGGCTGTATGTCTGTTTGAGTCTGTGCAAAGTGTTTGCAGTAGTTTATACATTAATTCTGTATGTAGCACTAAAGACTAGCCTAACCAAAACTTGATAACGTATAAGTCCAAGTCCCCTAATTGTATTAAAGATAAAAACATAGAGTACAGCAGATGGTGTCACTGCACAGTACGGCTCAGGTAAAGCCCAGTCTGAATTAAACAAATTCTTTGGGTATTTTTATTTTGTATTACATTGTCTGGATGTATTAGTACCACTAGATGGAAATAGCAAGATTACAGTATGTGCTTTATTTTGTTTTATGCATACTGACATTGTTTGTGCTTTCACCACCCATTTTTAAGGACTTACTGACATGTCCAAGCAGAGTTTCAATGGGAAAAATAACCCTTCAAACTGGCTGCCATTCCTGTCATGACTGACATGTGCCCCACAGGTTGTTTAGTCAAGTGAAGCATGATCAACTGTACTTGTCTGGGTTTGCACTCACAGTCACAAGTGACCCGTAGAGATTGCTTGATGCTCTTTCACACATAAAAGAAAGAAGAGGTACAGAATATTTCTTTTGGGAAAAAGACCAGACGATTTAATAGACATGACAGCCACAGATACAAGCAAATCTTAGAATAAAGCACCTCTGGAAGCAGAAATAATTAGTTTCAATGCTAAAAAAAAAAAATCAGTCTCTGAACAGCTAGAGCCCACTAAATGTGTAATGGTGATACTTGATAATATATTAAATCAGTCTGAAATTTTTAGTCTGCCCAAACTAGGTAGGATAATGGTAGACTGATTGTTCTTTTGCACCCAAAAACTGAAAGATATTCTAGTCAGTGATTCCTAGAAGACTGTCTTTCTTCGACTGTTAGCAGGTTTGACAACAACCTTAAGTTAGCTACAAGTAAAAGATAGTATTGTTAATAGGTAAGCTGGCAGCTAAGCTACTAACACTGAATATGTGACAGGAATATAGCATATTACTGTCTCTTCCGATAAATAGGTTTCTACCTCCTCAAGTTAATTTTTATTTAAATAGAAATGACAAAAACAAGAGAAAGCAGGTGAAAATTATCCAGTGGCGCTCATATTTGCAGAAGAAATTACAAAATACAGGCTAAACCTTTGTTTGGAAAGGCTTTGGCAATTGATTGTGAAAGGAATGACATGGAAATTATTATGACCTTATAAATTTTATTTAATGTAGACCTATAACCTGCAAGACTCAACACTGGGCTAGAATTGATGGGCTGGACCTTAACCCTAACCCTTCTAACCTCTGAACCAAACCCAAAGATATATATTTTTTGTGTACTTTGCAATGTTTGATTGATTTGGAAACATTAAACTATACATCTGACAGTGAGATAGGGTGCAGTGCCAAAATTATTGTTGATGGCCAGTGAGCCAAATATAAGGAGATGTAAATTCATTTTCCATCCAGCCCATTTTCTTCCACTTATCCAGGGCTGGGTCGCGGGGTCTGACCGCACACCTCACCCTATCTCTAAGGCAGAGGAAGCTCATCATCTGCTTGTATCCATGATCTTGTTCTTTCCCTCACTACCCAAAACTCATGACCAAAGTTGAAGGTAGGGATGTAGATCGACCATGCTTTTACTCTCAGCTCTCTCTTTACCACAACAGACCAGTGCAGCATCTGCAGACGCAGCCACAATACGCCTGTCAATCTCCCGCTCCCTTCTCCCATTACTCATGAACAAGACCCCAAGATATTTAACTCCTCAACTTGGGGCAGGAACTCATCCCTGACCCAGAGTGGGCACTCCACCAATTAGAGGTGCTGATTCTCATACCCAGTGCTTCAAACTCAGTTGTGAAATGGGCCAGTGCTAACTGGAGGCCACCACCATTTGAAGCCAACAGGACTAAATCATCTGCAAAAAGCAGAGATAAGATTCTGAGGCCTCTAAGGTGGAAGCCTTCTGCCACTTGGCTATGCCTAGAAATTCTCTCAATGCGGACCAAGCTATTGCTGCAGTTGTACAGGCACTGACTGGCCCATAACAACAGGACACGCCATACTACTCTTGAATCTGAAATTTGACTAACAGACAAACTCTCCTTTCCAGTACTCTGGCATAGACCTTCCCAGGGAGGCTGAGGCATGTGATCCCCTAATAGTTGAAGCATTCCCTCTGGTACCCCTTCTGGAAGATGGGGACCACTACTCCGGTCTGCCAATCCATTGGCACCAACCCAGATCGCTACACAACACTGTAGAGGCATGTCAACCAAGATAGCCCTGCAACATACAGAGCTTTCAGGAACTCAGGACGAGTCTCATCCACCCCAGTGGGCCTGCAACCAAGGAGTTGTTTAACTACCTCAGTGACCTCACCCCTAGTGCTGGACAAATCGTCCCCCACATCCCCAGATTCTGCCTCCTTTACAGAAGGCATGCCAGTGGGATTAAGGAGGTCCTTGAAGTATTCCTTCCAACACCTGACTATATCCTCAGTTGAAGTCAGCAGCACCCCACCCACACTGTACACCATGTGAGTAGAGAACTGCTTTTCCCTCTCGGTCTCTTGCCAGAATCACTTTGAGGTAGTCCGAAAGTCTTTTTCCATGGCCTCACCAAACAGTGCTTCAGCCACTGTCTGAGCCATGTTCCACTTGGCCTACTGGTACTCCACAGTCCCACAGGCCAACCAAGCTTGACAGGACTCCTTCTTTGGCTTGATGGCTCCCTTCACCATCAGTGTCTGCCATTTGGTTCAGGGATTACCACCACAACAGGCACCAACCACCTTGCAGCTGCAGCTCTGTAAGGCAGCCTCAATGATGGAGGTGCAAAACATGGTCCGTTTGGACTCAATGTCCTCAACCTCCCTTTAAATGCTTTTGAAATTCTGCTGGAGGCAGACTGGGGCCTCTGCCAGGTGTTCCCAGCATACTATCACTATACGTTTAGGTGCCCCAGGTCTGTGCAGCATCTTGCCCCACCACCTGATACAACTCACCACCAGTTGGTGATCAGTTAACAGCTCAGCTCCTCTCTTCACCAAAGTGACCAGACAGCCGCAGATTTGACGAAAAAATTTAGAAAATCTACCAATGACCCGCAACCTAGCGTTTCTTGGTACCATGTGCACTTTTTGACCTCCTTATATTCGAACATGGTTTTCATTATGGAAAAACTGTGGTTTGCACAGAACACCATTCGGGTTCAGATCAGCCAGGCTGTTCCTCCCAATCACATCCCTCCTGGTCTTACTGTCATTTCTGAAGTCTACCAGTAGAACAATGGAGCCACCAGATGGAGTACCCTTGAACACCCCACCCACTGCTCAAAGAAGGGTGGGTACTCTGAACTGTCATTTGACGCACAAGCGCAAACAGCAGTCAAGACCTGTTCCCTGGCAAAAAAGGTGCAGGGAAACAACCCCCTTGTCCACCAGTTAAAATGCTGATGTACAAGCAGCAAGCTGAGGGGATATAAGGATACTTACTCCAGCCTGCTGCCTCTCACAGAGAACAACTCCAGATTGAAACAAAGTCCAGCCCCTCTCCAAGAGATTAAGTTCAAAGCCCAGGCCAAGCATTGAGGTGAGCCCAACTATATCTTGCTGGTATCTGTCAACCTTGACACCTGACCCGTCCTACGGGTGGTGGTCCTACAGGAGGGCTGGCCCATGTCTCATCTTTGGGCAGTGACAAAAAACCCTGGTGGGGTAATTCATTTTCTAAAAGCATAAAAGAAAGTAAATGAATACTATTTTATGTAGACTTTAAGGATTTATGATTATACAGAGGAGAAGCAGTTGTCTTGACAATATCACGCATTGTATAGAGTTCCATGACACTCCAAGACAGCTGATGCCTTAAATTATGTAATATGTAGTAGTTTAAAGTTTTTCCAGTCAATGAAATACAGATATCTTGAACTATATTACTAGAATAATTGCCTTATTCACTTATGTTCATCAGCATTACTCAGAATCTGCCTACACAATTCTGTCCTCTAATTCTGATTTTCTGAAGTTTTCATTGATGCACATTAAGTTTTTATCATAAATGATGACTAAAGGGAAACTTAAAAGGATATGTACTGACATATTCAGATAAAAGACAATGTGAAAAGTATTTTGGGGTCTTTTGATATGTGTACATGTTATTTATTAAGATGCTGTAAATGTCTGAGTTTTACAGAATGTGCTGCTACAAATGCAATTTAAGTTTAAGCTGTGTGGACAGGTGGCAATGAGTGGACTATAATACCTCATTTTGTTTAGTGGTGACCGACCTGTTTTGTTCTGTACCTCCTAATTTATCAAACCATCGCTCGATGCTGCTGCTGCTAATGATGGCTAAGATAACAAACTGATGATGGTGGTGGTGATGGGATGACAAGTGGTAATGAGATGAGTGCTGTTTCATAATAACTTGTTTGTTTGGTTTTTTGATGGAGATTGTAATTGTTATGTTGGTGAAAATGAGGAAAATGATTGTTTTAGATTTTGATTATGATGATAAAACTGATGATAACTATTGTTGTTGGTGTGACAACAAAGCAAAGCTTACTCATATACTTACACCATAGTATTTAAAGCACCACAGAAACACTGCTCAAACACTCGTTGGATTAGAGGTCTCTTAGTTTCTTACAGATTATCTATGATCATATACTAGGGCATCTCAAAAAATTTGAATATTGTGAAAAGTTCATATTTTTCAAAAGGTAAAATGTTATATGTCCTCCTGAAAAACCAAGGAAATAGTATCTTTCAATTTAATTTTTTTTTGTGACCACTATAGAGGAGATAATGTCTCAGGAGGACATTCTATATTAATTATATACAATGGGAAATGTTTTTAACCATTTTGTTTTAATGTTGATGATTACAACTTAAAACTCATGAAAATCTGAAATCCAGTACCTCAAATTATGAGTTAGAGTATGTTACTATTCAGACAGTCTAAATACCATGTATCTCTTGTTCACTACATACAACCACTATTACTGGGAAGACTACAGATTTCGCAGTTGTCCAGATGATGATCATTGACACTCTCCACAAGGACCCACAGAAGGTCACTGCTTAAAAGGCTGGCTGTTCACAAAGTGCTGTATCAAATCATATTAATGGAAAGTTGACTGAAGGGAAAAGTGCAGGAAGAAAAGGTGCACAATCAACAGGGATGACAGCAGCCTTGAGGGGATTGTTGAGCAAGGCTGATTCAAGAACTTGGGAGAGCTTCACAAGGAGTGGACTAATGCTGGTGTGAGTGCATCAAGAGCTGCTATACACAGAAGTCATGAGGAAAGGAGTTACAACTGATGCATTCCTAATATCAAGCCACTCCTGAACCAGCGACATCAGAAGCCTCTTTCATGGACTGAGAAAAGAAAGAACTGGAATATTGCTCAGTGGTCCAAAGTCTTTTTTTTTTTTTTCAGATGAAAGTAAGTTTTGTATTTCATTTGGAAATCAAGGTCCTGGAGTTTTGAGAAGGAATGTTTGAAGTCAAGTATGAAGTTTCTGCAGATTGTGATGATTTAGGGTGCTACGTCATCTGCTGGTGTTGGTGGTGGTTGGTCCACTGTGACTTATCATGTCCAAAGCATCAAAGCATTGATGCAGCAATTTATAGTAAAGGAGCCCCAACCAAGTATTGAGTGTATGAATATACTTTTCAGAAATTAGACATTTCTGTATTGTAAATTGATTTTGATTTATCTCAGAAAATATTCTAATAATTTGGAATTCTGGATTCCTGATTTTCATGGCCAATGAGACATAATCACCAAAAGGTTGAAATATTTCACTTTGCACATAATGAGTACAGAATATAATGATATGCCATGAAGAGAGCTGCAGGGGAAGCGATCCAGCATTGTGTAAGTGGTCAGAATGGGACTCTGAGTATTCTGAAAAATAACGGCAGCACTGGAAATTGTCCAGAGGTACACAATGAGAAAACATTAAAACCAAATCTCTTTTCCTTTTTGTTTCTTTTTCTTTTGCTCAGTATGAGCAGGGTCACATGACTTTCTGCTACAGTACCTTATAAAAGCAATGACTATTTATCCAGTAGATATAAGTTTTCTGTCTTGCTTTAACCCATGTTCTTAGCTGAATTCAGCACCCACGTTTTTTTTTCAAAACAAGGACAATTATCAGTTTGCTGGCAAAGCAACATTTTCTCAAAATAAACTGCACTGGTTCTGAATTAAGCACTATGTCAACCAAAAACTATAAAAAAAAAACACAAAAGGATGAAATGATGCTACTTTACAGTTCAGAAAGGGTCAGTTTAGGACAGAAAAGGAAAAAATGCGAGGGTTTGACTATCATGTATCTTCGGCAATTCAAACTGTTACCACCAGTCTGAACCAGAGGGAAGCCATTTCTCTGTTCACACCACAATGCAGGTGGTAATGAAACAGCATCAGCTGACAGAGAAGGGCTTGGCTGACATTCTGTACCACCTCAGGAGTCAGTGATTATCTACAGGTGGGCTGCACTGACCATCTAACACGATTTAATGGTGGTTGGCTTCAACCCACTTGAGCAACTGGCTCCCTTCAGTGAGAAATATACCACAACTCAAAGTGAGAAGTGGACACCTCAGATTGCAAAACAAAGGAATATGTTTTGTTTTTTTTCCCACTTGTCCACAACAGCACATATACAGCAGTCTTAATCATGCCTTGTGTCTGGTTACCCTATAAAGACATCCTTCCTTCATTAGCATCACATGCAGGATGCATACAATGAATTTAAACGGAGTGCATACCTGTGTAAAATAATTTTTTCTATCATGTAAGCCGCAGTTTCTGCAGTGGTAAAGATAAAAAAGATAACAATTTACTAAATGAAAAATAAGTTCAAATTTAGCAACTGAAATTACTACTGGTAAAACTGAAAAGAAAGCACTTAAAACACAACACAAGCTAGGTTTGTGAACACATAAAATAAAGAAAGAAGAAAGAAAAAAGGAACGTACATAAAAGTGGGATGAACTACCCTTACTACTCTGCTACACATGCATAGTGAAGATGTCCAGTTTAACAACTCAAAGTAGTGGATGGGCCTGGCAGACTCCAGTTGGGACACCTGTCAATCAACAAAGCAACATCCTTAACTCAATTATCCAGGTAGATGAATTATAAAAAACTCAGAGCTGTCATAAAGAAGGAAATTATTCATATAGTGAGAGATTTTTAATGCTGTAAAGTTTGGTGTTGTAGCATGGGGGTCTATGTGGATTGACCTACAGGCAGTCTCAAGTGGCCATTTGAGAAACTGCAGTCTTTTTTTTTTGAGGGGGTGGGGATGGGGGTCACTTATGCAAAAAGTACTTTTGCATTTGCACAATGTCGATAGGATATAGAGAAAAAAAAACATATTTATAGCATTCATAAATTTTTCATTGCACTAACCTAATCATCAGTGAAACTAACAGTGATGTACAGCAGCCTATAAACCTCCCATGTTCAGCAATATAAGATTTTACTGAATACAGATCTTTCAGAAAACCATCTGTGTGATCACTTCCCACACCGTAGTGGCTACAGTTAGTTTGCTCATAGCCTGCGACATCTGTGCTGGGGCTGCTACAGTTTAAAAGGTGCATCTCACTGGGTGGTAACCTCTTCTTGTGGCTTTTTTTTGTAGCCTCCCACACAAGGCTCCACCACTGGTCTGTGCTTTCTGTTCTTATAAGCCTTTGCTTCATAGGAAAACTTTTCATGCTCAGTAAGAGGCTAAATTTGAAACCACGCTGGCCTGCAAATTGCAATGCCTTCTTTCAGAATAATTTGGCCAATATACCTTTGTTTAAAACTTTTCAGTCATCTGACTGCTCAGGTTTCTTGCTTCGTCAGACTTTATGTTAGTGATATCTCCACATTTTCAGAGTAGGATTTACTTTCTTGTACAGGCTACACAGTATATGACCAGGCCGATATAAAAGTGCATAAAACTTGAATTTCCCTCATGATTTAACTGAAACACCTAAATCAGACCTTCTGAAATATTTGTATTATGCTCATTAAAGAAATATAAACACAGTATAATGTGTCCAGACTTGGTAAATGAATCAAGAATTTACAAAACTTTTCAATCACCCTCCCTTTCTTCACTGATCTGCTTGTCGTATTAGATCAAAACCACAGTGTCTAATCTGTCTTTGAGGCTCCAGAGCAGCAGAGGGAAGGCAGGTTAAGAGCTGGTTTACCAAAGCTGCATGACGACTCACTCCTGTTATATCCAGAATGACGCTCTAACACTTCAAAGGCTGGACAGACTTCTGAAGAAGCACTGGCCTTTTAGCTTTTGGCAAGGTTGACTGGTGCCTGTGTTTTCCCACACATGTGCACAGTATCACAGCTGCAGACCACAGCAACTACACTGCACACATTCTGCACACTGTACAACTCCCCGACCCTCCTATCCTGTCATGATTTACATCCATCCTATCTAACAGGGATTGTCTGTTGTCCATATGGAACAAGTTTGGACATCAGTTTGTCTAACAAGTTATTATCATTCATGAACATCACCACTGTTTAATAACCCCTTTCAACAAGTGAATTGCTTCTTTAGCTCGGCAGTAGTTAGCAGATGTTTGACATTCAAAGGTAAGGATATAAATGTAAATTAAATGCAATTATCAAGTCTTTTTGAGTCCCTATATTAGAAGGTGTTGTCAAATCAAAATAATCATATTTCTTCTCTTATAGTAGAAGAAAGAGGAAGATGTATATTTTTTCTTTAAAATCAAAGCTGTATAGCTGTTGGACATTTACAAAAATAATATATGATGCTATACTATGTGAGTTACTCAAGTGTTAGTTTTATTCAGGCTGGAATGGCGATTTTGGTCTGTCACTTAGTTCAGCTGAATTCAAGACTAATAAATTTAGACAGATCCACTGAACCACTGGGGTTTTCCTGCACAACCATCTCTAGGTTTACAGAGAATGGTCCAAAACAGAGAAAACATCCAATGAACTGCAGTTCTCTAGGTGAAAAGGCCTTATTGATCCCAGGGGTCAGAGGAGAATAACCAGACTGCCTTAGGTTGATAGGAAGGAAACAGTAACTCACATAACCACTCATTACAACCAAGGTATGCAGAAGAGCATCTCTAAATGTGCAAATGTCAACCCTTGAAGCAGTCGAAACCTACACTGGGTGCCACTCCTGCCAGCTAAGAACTGGAAACCGAACCTGCAATTCACACAGTCTCCCCAAAATTGGACAGTAGAAGATTTGAAAAATGCTACCTGGGCTGATGAGATTTCTGTTGCAACATTCAGATGGTAGGGTCAGACTTTGTCATCAACAACATGACAGCGTGGCTTTAACAGGAGCCAATGAAGATTAGCCACTATAGGAGAAATGTACTCTCTCTTTCTATTTTCTTACTGCAGAATTTTGGATCAGCTGGAGGCATTTCAATGAGTTTTTAGGATAACCTGATAAAGATGAATTACAATAGTAATAAATGCATGAACTAGTTTTTCAGCATCGCTAATATGTGCATTGAAGGACATATCCTGGTTGAAAATGCTTGCAAGATTCCTCACAGGACAAGGTAATGCCAACGGAGAACAATAACTCCAGTTTTATCTGAATTTAGGAACAGGAAATTAGAGGTCTTATCCTCTTTAGTCAAGAGTTAGAAATTTGTGGTGTCAACAAAAAACAGTATGGACTGTCATGTAATGATATAGCACCATTGACAGATTAAAATCCAAATTTGTCCAGTTTGATTATTAAATATCTGTAGCAGTGCTAACGCCACTCCGGGTGCTGCAAAGTATAAATAACGTATTCTTTTCTTGTGGTTTGCATTCAGTGATTTAAAACTAGCAAAATAATATTCTCTCCACCTCACCATCTGGACATCATATACGTCTCCTCTGTTTCGCTTGCTGTGATATATATTTGCAGAAAATACATCAAATTAACACGATCTGTTATGTCTTCAATTCTCCAGTACTCTGAGATGATGACAGGTGTGCAAACCTGCAATCAATAACCTTTGAAGGATGAGTTAAGATGCTGAGGTCTTCCTCTAATTGCATGTTGGTCAACCAGAAAGAAGGCTGGTGTTGTTGTCAGAATAAGTCAGTTATCTGTAAAAGCCCAGTGGAGTTATGATAATTAGAATCTTCCTCTCTGACACTCCCAAGATGCACCACTCACCACTGCAGAAATCAAATTAGGTGATGCTTAAAATTAACCACAGCCGTTACAACCACAATATGTTATGGGGAATGAAATGAATTTTATTTTCCATTAGAGACTTTCAATCAAGCAGCTGGAAGTAAAATGTGTCCTAATTTGAAAATTAATCACACACACATAACTTGCAACATCATAGTGAATCCCTTGTGTCTCTAAATGCTTAATCAGCTTATGAGTTTGCTTGGCTTTTTCTTCCTTCTTCGTATTGAACTGCTCCCCCCCCCTGAAAAGTGCATGTTAGATGGGCTGAATGCTCACCACTGGATGGATGGATTTGAGGGTGGGTGTCAGGTCCCTGTCAGTATGTGTTTGCAATGTGCTGGAATGATTCTCTTCTTTCACTCAGTGGATCCTCTGGACAAAAATCCACCCCTGTTGCTTTGGTAGCGATCAGTTGCAAAAAAAGGAATTTAACAGAGAATACTTCCAATATCACCTGAATATTTTTATCATTTATCACCCTTTCCAAGAAGCACTAATATAGCACAATCTTTGTTGGGGTGTATTTTATTAATACTAGCATATGCCCATGCTACAGTATTGCTTGGCCTGATTGTGTAAAGTCAGAGTGTCAGAACATATCCTGTATAATTCAGCTTTTATGAACATAAATGAAATGTCATTGTCTGAAATTAAAATGATACAATGCTTTTATAAACTGCAATAGGTGCAGAGATGCTTAAAGTGGGTAATTTTAGCTCCTAATCGCTAGGAAGAGCTCACGGACAGACAGACTTTGTGTGTCATGGTAGATGTAGATGTTAGCAGTAGTTAGCAAGTATCTGTGGATTCATCCATAGCGTTTTTAGATCATCCACACCTATTTCAAGCTATCCAAATATGGCCTCTTCTTGCAAGGTGGCAATAATCAATAGCAATGATGTGCAAATTTTATGGTTTACAATTTGGAGGCATATAATGATTGCTGTGAAAATTTAGCTTCATATGTCAAATATTTCTCTAGGTAAGTTTGAAAAGACTTCTAGCCAGTTGGATTAGGGGGTCAGGAGTTAGAGTTGGGGTCTTGGCAGCATAGCCTTGCAAGACTACACATGTGAAATGAGTTACTAATCCTCATTTCATTGTTCTTAATTTTCTTGTCATAGTTATTTGTATGTACAAAAATGTTTACTTCTTGCATTTTTAATGCCTCTTAGTATATTTTAAACTCAGGTTCCTCCAGGGCAATATGCATACCTATGAAGTGAGACTCGAAAATTACAAATATACATATATTTAACAAAATTATTTTCTCTGTTATTATTACAGTACTATCTGGGAACTCCAAAATTTTGTTCTATTTGGACTGTGATGTTGTGATGTGATTTGGACAGCATGTCATATTTGTTCAGTTCCAGTATGAAAGTTAAATTAAAATGGCATTTTCTCCATTATTATGAATGTTAAAACAAATTCTGCATGTTTGATTTTGTATTATTGTGAAATGCAACTATACACCATTTAAAAATTGTCATAGTTGTCTTTTGCAAGGTGATCTTTTATTTGTGTGTGTGTGTGTTGAAAGAGGAGACTTTACAGGATGGCTTTTTCCACATTTTAACTATCCAGCACTCTGACATTTATTTGATTTTTCCGAACACAATTAAACATCCTGATTAATTTTAATGGTAAGAGAGGCCAGTAAAAAATTTCAGGCTTTTATTAGGCCCGAGCCAACCGAAGGGTCGGCGAGGAGCCTATTGTAATCGCAAGGGGCCAATGAGCAAAAATGGGCGGAGTCACATGGGACACGGTCACAAGTGGCCCCGGACCTCACAGGGACGTGCGTCATATCGAGACGTTTCCGAAAACGTATATATGCGGGTGACTGGAAAAGCGCATTATTGGAATCGTAAGTGTTTGTCTTTTTTTTCTTCTTCTTCTTCTTCTTTTTCTTTCTCCGTCTTTCCTCTCAAATGTGACCCCCTAAACAAATACGAAAACTCACCATTTTCGCTACAGAGGTCAGGTCTGGCGAAAATTATATTTTTTTAATGTCATCAAGAACAAACTCTAAAAGGGGGCTCCACGGCGCCCCCGGAAAATTCATTTTTCGGCCTTCTATGGGAGAGGCCACGATCAACTTTGTCGTAGAACCACGAAATTGGCGTCACACATAGATCATGTCAGGACAAGCAAAAAATCCTCTTGGAGCACCCCCACACAGCAAACAGGAAGTCAGACTCCTTGGCCTGAACTTTGCCCTCTGCCAAGTTGGCGATTATGCACACCTCGTATTTGAGACATCTCTTCTTAGGGCGTTACACCTACAGACACCAAAATCGCTCAGCATAATCTAGACCAGTAGGCCATCAAAAGTTATTCAGGGTTTTTTTTTAAAGAATCAATGGTTTGGTCGTTAGGGGGCGCTGAACTTGGCCTTCGTTTTGGCCTAAATTACCCTCACCTTTTCTGTCATCACTCGTGCATGCTTTGCCAGATTTCTACCAAACTAATAACTTATGTAGGGTCCCACCATGAATCCATAAATGGAGAAACAATGGCAATTCCTGCAATAGCGCCCCCTACATAATCAAAATAAAATTTGCATGGAGCTTCAAAATTTTAGTTACTCGTAGAATTATGAAATTATGAAAATTCTGTATATGACCCTGATCAAAAAAGTCAATCAGACCCATGCCTCATTTTGCACGCCGCCCCCGTGACCACACCCCCAATTCCCCATTGGTTTTCAATGGAAAACCTAACATTTCTGTATGACACACTTTTTCAGGTGTTTTGAGCTGTACATTGATCACAAACATTCCCACTAAGGCCCATGATGATGTTCCTTTGCAGAGGGGTGTGGCCCTGGCGCCATGGCGAGCTTCGATCTTTCACCGTGACATTTCGATTGCCTCTCATTCCCATATACTTTGTCCGATTGCCCTCAAACTTCAGGTGTAATAAGGTCCCACCCCTAAACACATCCACGTGACAATATTGAATGGCACTCTAGCGCCCCTAGTGGAACAAGTAACATGCTCTAATTCAAACACTCATTGTCCAATCTGCACCAAACTTCACGAGTGTGATAATGATCCACCCCTGCACACATCCATATGACATTATTGACTGACAGTCGCAGCGCCACCTAGTGGAAACAGGATTCCAATGATGCATCCAATCTGCATCAAACTTTACAAGTGTGATAATGACCCACTCCTGAAGTCATCCACAGGACGTTATTGAATGACAGTTGCAGCGCCACCTAGTGGAAACACATCGATTAACAGCTCAAAATCGGGTTTTACATTTGGCAGGAGAAGCGGCTCTCAGTGGGCTCGCTGAGGATTTGCAGGGCTCAAAGGCAGCTCGCTCGTGGCGAGGGCCTTTAACGCCACTTGCGGTTTTAATTTTTAATTGTTTTTTCACTATTATTTGAGATGGAATGACCCAGTTTAAGATTTTTTTTCAAATTCAGCTGATAAAAGTGCACTGTTTAAAAGGCACTAATAGTCAATCAAAATCAATGGTGTTTTCTCTACAATTAGCCAAAAAACATTTAGCTCTTTTTAGGATATCTCTTTCAAATTATTCAGAGATTGTTCTAAAGTTTGATACGTAGAGTACATACAGACATACTGGGGTGCAGAAATCTGCAGGGCACTTGTATTACTGTTTGGCTTCATTTTAATGGTGCTTATTATGAGTGTCAACCATACACTACATAACCAGGTAAACAACTTCACTTAGTGCAAACACAGCCTTTATTTTAAAAAGAAAAGAAAAATATATGAAAAAGAATCAATGACAAACAAAGGTCACTAAGTCCACAAGCTTTTTTAAGGACTCAACATTATACAGTTGTTGGTAATAAAGCTTTTGTAACTGTTTACATAACTGTGTTACATAAGTTATTAAGTATGTACATAATGACATTCATGGCAGTTCCTCACAGTAGCATAAAGTTTCCATTCTCATTTATTAAAAAAAAAAAGCTCCAATATGATGGCAATCTCTTATCACTAATATCTGTATTTATAGCTCATGCCACAAGATTTGTTCTATTAATGAACAGACCTGACCGGCGACCAGATGAAATGCTTAAATGTTTACCACGTATATGACAAAAAGTTGAGATGACGGCAGTGAACAAAGAGAAGCTCTAACCAAACAAAAATCAAATAGAGTGCCCTGTTTAAATTAACCCACATTTTTAGTCCTGAAACACTAATTCCACTGACAGTACTCTGAAGGAATCTGACACAGGTCCAAACTCAGACTTGGACTTCTCCCCAGTCTGATCAGAGCAGATGTTTGTTTTAATTCTTCCTCCGGCTACCTCATACAGTCATTATGTTCCTCGACGTCTCCTTCTGGACTTGCTGCCTGGGAGCGGCCTAATGGGAAATCTCATGGGCTGCTTGTTGAATTTTTTCATTATTTCTTTAATTCGTGACATGTTGGTGCGGACTATGGTGAAGTCGCAGCGCGTGGCGCCCATCTCGTAGCCCACCTCACACTTCTTGCTCACGAGGCTGTATCCCTCAGCCCTGGCTGCCACTCTGTACTCTCCGGGGTTCAGCAGGCGCCAGTAATCACCATCAGCAGCTGAAAATGCAAACACACAGAAAATTGATATTTTTCAACATTGTTCACTTTGTGTTTGCCCTTCAAGAAAGTGCTATAGCTGCCACAATTACTCAGTTGGCCATATTAGGAATATCCCCTCTCTCCGTGATTGTAAATAAACAATAATTTTAAAAAAATGCCCTGTCTATATCAGGGCAATTTGTTCAAGTCTGAATTACTGGGTCATAGGGATTACATCTACATAGCTTATTATTTAAAACTTTTGCCATGTTTTATATGAGCTTCCATCAGTGTAACAGTAGGCTATACATACAGTAATGCTCAAAAGTCTTGAGCCACACCTCATTTCTTTATATTTTGGTAAGAAAACAAGTGTACTGATTTCTTGAAACATGTGAAAATACAGATGGGAATATAGTATATAAGGCAAAAACAAAGTCTGTACAGTTTTAACAAGCTTGAAAGTCGATAACTGGTATGGCCGCCTTTATTCTCCAACATAGTCTGAGCTCTCTTAGCCAAGCTTTCTTCATTTCTTTAAGCAGTGTTCAGTAATAGTTCTCCAGGCTTCCTGAAGGACAATCAAAGCTCTTCACTGGATGTTGGCTGCCTTTTTTTCTGTCAAGAAGATCCCACACTCCTTCAATAATGTTGAAATCTGGTCTCTGGGGAGGCCAATCCATGACTGATGGTATTCCATTCTGTCCAAATATGCTTTTACTGCATTGACAGTGTGTCTGGGATCGTTGTCATGCTGAAAAATGCATGTGCTTTCCAGATGGTATTGTGTGGTGAATCAAAACCTGACAGTACTTTTCTGCTTTCATAATTCCATCAGTTTTGTCAAGATCAAGAACACCACTGACTGAAATGCAGCCCCAAACCATGACAGAGCCTCCGCCATGTTTTACAGATGGCTGTAGACACTCACTTTTGTACCTCTGTCCTGATATATTTGAACCAAAATAGCCTTTTCTCCCCATTTCCCTTCCTTAAGAATGACTTTTTGACAGCCACCCTTCCACTCATACTATTTCTGATGAGGCTTCAGTGAAAAGCAGATGGATCAGCTGAAGGGCCAAATGCATCTCTCAGGTCCTGAGTCAGGGCTTTGCTGGATTTTTTTCTATTTCCTAAGGACATGACTTTTAGATACGGTTCATCTGCTGTAGAGAGTTGTTTAGGCCTGCCACTTCTTCTCTTGTCCTCCATTTGTCCAGCTTCATCAATTTTTTTTTAAGGACACACTGTACACTGTGCCAAGATATGCCAAGTTTTCAGCTAATAACTCTCTGGGAATCACCTTGCTGGTGCCAAAATACAATCTTTTTTTTTTTTTTTGTCAAACTGTGTTATCTTTGGTGTTTTTTTCAACTAAAGAAATGGTAACACATTTGGTGTTTTTATGACAGACCACTAGTAACTGCTCTTTGCTAAGCTATCTGTTATGTGTAGATGCAACAGCAGTTAATCCCTTGAGTTAGGTGCCTTTTTATGCTTGAATGATTCACAGGTCAGTGTTAAGTGGCTTAAGAAACAAACAAAAAACAAACAAACACACATTTATCTGAAAATGGCCAGGTACAAGGATTGGACTGAAAATGAATGAAAAAGCAGCTAATGCCCAAAGAAAAATTTTGAAACCTAAAAAAATCTAAAGAAAGCCTGGAGAACTATCATTCAAGACCACTTTTAAAAATTACAGCAAAGTCTGGCTCCTTGGAATCAAAATTTAAAGAAATAAGGGGTGGCTCAAGACTTTTGCACTGAACGGTATATGACAAAAAATTAGGATTTTAAGATTCCACAGAAAACTCTTTTATTCTATATTTGCAACTGATTTTACCTTTATTCAAAGTAGTATTATCCTAAAAAGAGAAAAAAATCTATTTACCATGTTTAATTAATTGAAACAGTGCAATTAATTAGTTACTTTTATTCAGTTGACAGCACAGTGACCTGCCTGTGTACTAGTCGTATAGCCATATTATTATTCACTTCAGCTATTTTTTTTTTCAACTGCACCATGAGCACACTGATCAGGAGTAAATTTTGCTAATAACATCTTAATGACTTGAGGAAAATATTCACTGAATCAGGATTTCATCAAAGAAGCTGATACTGTACTTACTGAATAAGAGTCTACTGGATCTAGAGTTTTGCACCTTTACTAAAACTAGATCTTAAAGCTTTCCCCCCTGCGGCTTCATTTTTCTAATCCAGTGGCTATGTCCATCGTTAATATACAGGTCATGATGTAAAGTTGAAACATAAATTGTGGAGAAATTTATTAGTATGGTCTAGGCAGAGAAATTTTACGATAGATATTGCACCCTTGAGTGTTTTACATATTAAGGACCATGAAACACATTAACACACAATTTTTTTTTGCAACAGTTGCAAAATGCCAACTGTGTCCTAGAAATCTGAATTTGAACAGCCTACTAAGCAGTGGCAGAAAAGCAAACATTATAAAAGCCTTCATTTAAAGCCCAAAATAAATGCTGGAGAGTTCTGTGCCTTCTACTTTTGCCGCAGCAGGTGTTCTATAAATGTAGAAAGACGCTTTTTTTAAAAGGAGCTCCTCTTTGTCATGTTGGATTTTCTTGTTCCCACTGTGCTGAACACTGCTTTTACATGACCTCAGCACACCAGTGCGGTTATGGAATATTTTCAGTCTTTGACTCACTCACAAAAACGACAGTGTTGACATCCCTTCTGTCATCCAGACACCCACCTGACACGTCTAAACAACCACCGAGACAAATGAAATATGAAGGCAGGTCTGCTTCTGCTGCTGTCAGTCCAAATAGTTACACAAGAGCATCCATGCTCATATTACTGACACTTAGTTGGAAGACGGGAATTGAATTGTTTCCTGAAATTATTGCATGCAAAATGCTGTGGAACTAATGTATTTTCACTCAGGAAATGCAGCAAAGCTGTCTATTGTCTTTTTTTGGTGACTACAGCTGTTTTATCTTGATAAGAAAAAAAAACGCCTGGCAAATGTCTGCTTCTGAAGGTTCACAAAGTTCCAAAGCAAATTCGAAGCAGCTGAAAAGGTACAATCATCAAAGTAAATACCCTGAAATCTTTCCTCTCTGCAGCTGAGAATAGCAAGAATTCTATGAGGAAGCAGTGACTTAAACTTAGTTCCAGGAATAATAATGGCTAATGTCCTTTTGAACATTTGATTTCACGCTCTAAGAACAAAACTACTCTGGCTTGGAAGGTTGCATTTTTTTAGGCATCAGAAGAGATTGCCTTGAGGACTCACACTCGATTGTTAAATTCAGAGCAGGAGGCCTTGACAGCACAGGCTGTGACTGTGAATTGAGTCAGAGCTCTGCTAAAATACGTAACCTGCTTTTGTTTGTGACTTTTATTCCATCTTATACTGAAATACCAACTCGTTGCAGGAATGATTCATTTCTGAAGAATAAGCTGGACTGTAGAGACAGTTGAGTCAGTGTGCCCCGAGGCAGCTTCTTCTGCTTTGATTGCAAAACCTGAGCTTACTCACAAAAAAATTTCAGATGAAGGCAAAAACGCTGCTGCAAAACAGACGATGGCAGCTATCCACGTCCAGAAAATGGGAACAGGATTTTCCTAGTGAATATGTTTACTTTGTACTGGGTTAGTAGCTCAAACCATTAATGACTCAGAGCACACACAGAGATCATCAATGAACTGGCTCTTCATTTAGATGTCAAGCACACACTTAAAAAAGTTGGCAGACATAGAAACACCCAGCAAAGTGCTCAAAAGCAACTTTGTGGGCATTTCTGATGCAGCACCACTCACCAGGATACGATTTTGCCATGTTTACGCACACGCACAGACTGCAAAGACTGAATAATAACCTCAGTGCCACTGTAATAAGAACTGGGCAAAATGCAGCACTTTACCTGTGCGAATGTCATGGCTGATGCCCTCCACAGAGATGATGGCATGAGCTATTCCACGACCTTGCTGGTCCCTGACTACACCTTTGATCCCACGTGCACCTGCATATGGAAAGCATGACACATGCTGTCATGTGTAATTTAATATGATGTGTACCACATCTTGACAGTTGACGATGTTATAATATATTTCCACAAAGGTTCAAACGGGCAAGTTTAAAATTTTTTTTAAACAATATTAACAATATTTTTGACAATAAATAATTTAGTGCTGGTGTAACACTTATACATCATAAAAAAGCTTGAAAATAATAATAATAAAAAAGCACGTGTTTAAGTGCCTTTATTGGTTATTTGGGTTTTTGTTTTTTTGTTTGTTTTTTTTGTGTACATGTGTGAGATTCAGGCGCTCCTTTATATCTGTACCTGCTCCATGAATACAAGAAGAGACTCGCGATTGTTCTCCCACTCCTCAGGCAGCTCACTCTCATGAGGAAATTTGTCGCAACCCACATACATTCGACAGCTCAAAGCAATTGGTGTGCAAATAGCTGAAATCATTCATACCTGCCAAGAAAAAGAAAGAGCAGAAGCAGAATTAGGTCAGAATTTAGTACACTGACTGGCCAGATCTGTGAAACCAGAAGTGGGTTTGAAACATCCTTTCGTTATTATTTGTTTGTCTGTGAATTGTTACATAATGCCTCAGGCTAAAAACCTAGAAGCTCTGAAAGCAGAAGTTTTCTGAATATGCAGATTAATGCTAAACAGAGCTACAGCTCAAAGGCTCAGAGCTGAGCACAGAAATCCTGCATAACACAGTGAGAAAACACCCAGATATGGACACTAACTGCCGGCTGCAGTGTGCCAGGATGCTCCGTTGATGGTGCCGTCCTCCTTGGCAAAGTCTTGTGTGTGGCAGACCCGTCGGTTGGCATCAGTCATCAGACGGTGGGTGGACGCGTAGGAGAAGGCCAGCCAGCGGAAGATGTGGTCATCTGGGGTGGGAGTTTGCTCCCTGAGTACCCCTTGGGAGCGAGTTCTGTCATATGGGAAGGTCACCACAAGCTCCCCACCCTGAAGGTTACCACCCAGCACAAAGGGCATCTTCTCCATCCATGCTATCAGAGCTCGTGTCTCCAAGGCAACCTACAGGCGGGGATAAAGAAGACACAAAGATAATGTAATCCGTGCAATCATCTCAGCACAATCACTATATTAACTCCCTCATGCTGAAAACAATTTCACTGCAATGTGCTCTCAAGAGGGGGTAATAAAGGTATTTAAATGTTAAAATACTGCAGTATAATTTCAGTAAAATGCATTTTGAAAAGTGAACAAATGTTCATCAAGAGGCAGGAAACTGATAAAATTGCCCATGCCATTTGGGCTCATGTAACCCCTTTTATCTCTAAGCACATGCTGAACAAGTTAACCAGGCAGGCAAGGATAGTTTTCACAGCTTTGTGAGCACAGATGGGGATCCCGACTCTACAGCTGCAGCAGCTATTCTGGAGGCTTCGTATGACTCACTCAGGGCTCTCGCCAACGTCAAAACACTCGTGAGGATGAGCTTTAAATAGATTGCTGGGTATATTTTAGCTCACAGCCTCTTTGTCGTCACACAGCAAATGCATCCGCTTCTCCCAAAATAGACAGCGCTGATATGCCCTCGTGAAAGGTTTACCCTTTTCAAATGGCTGATGGTCTGCGCCGTGAAATTTGTTTGCTACGCTACTTGGGAGTGCAGGACAAAAATACAGCGTGAAAATTTGTCACCTGAAGGAAAAGTCACTGGAAACCAAATGGCAATCACAATTTTAAAGATGCAGCAGCACGTGAAAAACTTCATGACTTACTGAGGCATTTGTGGACTGGTACCAATCTGGGATGGGCACGTGGTGGTTGAACATCTTGCGAGGAAGCCACTTCTTGGCCTCGGCTGCCCACAGTATCGAGTTAAGATCAGGGAAGTTATGGTGAATGTCTATTCCATCGTTGCTCCATCTACCCCGAGACCAGCCGCTGAGCTCTGAACCCTGTGTAAAGCAAAGGAAAACCACAATATTTGGGAAATTCAAAGACAGTGGGAGTACAGTTCTATGATCACAGATGGAATTCTGTGAGTGGTTAAGGTGGGAAGTGTGGAGTTGTCTTCATCATTAAAAACCTTGGAAGAGGTATCCAGCCAGGTGCAGGAGGGACATGTGGTCCATGCGCACAATTTGCCAAATAAACAATATTCTGTAAGGCAGAACCTGTACGCAAAAAGGGCTTAAAGCTGCTTTGAATCATTTTTGGATCACTGCAACACATTTTAATGAGACATTTAAAGGATTCTGAATAGAAATTTATGGAAGATGCTGTTTACCGCCCCACCCCTCCCCTCTTCTTTTAAAACAGCATTTTGGGGCAAAGTTATTTTTTAATCAGATTTGACTGATGATGCATGTGGTGCTTATATCCACTGAAATTAAACTTAGTGGTCTTGTAACCCAAAATAACACTGCAGAGTGGCGAGGCTTGGATGTTAAAAGTCTGTGGAAAGCAACGTACATGTCCGTACATGTCCATCAGACTCAGATCAACTCCACTATTTCATGTAATTTTTAATTTGGTCAATAAAAGCCCAATATTTAATTTATATAAATACAGACCTGTGTTCTTAGCTTCTTCAAGCCATTTGCTGTGTCTATCTTTACATTATTTGTTTGCTTGGGACTGTACACTCTGATAGTGTTTGCTGAAATGAACTGGTTATGGTTTCATGGTGCTTGGGGCTAGTGAGAGCCAACTCAACCTTAAAGGGTATGTGCAGCCAGAGGACCAACTACTAAGCTGAGATGCAGAGCTGAGTAAGTAGTTTGAGTTTGTGCTGCTTCTTTAACTGCTGCATCAGCCATGATACATGATTATATAAGTAATATAAAATTTGGTTTGTATGATGCCTTTCTGAAAGCGTCACAGGTACTGGAATAACACTGAAATTGGTTGTTAGCTTTTATGAAAAGTGTGTTACCATATGTAGAGTGCACTCACGTTGTTCAAACTAATTTTCCCGCATGCACCAGCACTGCATGCACCTTTATTAGGACGAGACCAAGCAGAGAGATGCTGCTTTCACCAGAGGCCAGCTTGTGGTGTGAGGTCACAAATGGCTGTCCTGCAGACCTACCACTTCAAAGGCTTTCTCGTACCCATCAGGGTTGACAGATGGCAGTAGATGGATTCTAGTCTCTTCCACCAGGTGACGTATCCGCTGGTTGCCAGATAGGTACTCCAAACACATGAACTGCATCAGCAGGAGGAGCAGCTCTCGTCCCAGCACCTCGTTACCATGTGATCCTGCCGTGTAACGAAACTCTGGTTCACCTGATCCACAGGTTCAATATTAAGGGAGAGATAGAGGAAAGAAAATAAAGGTTTATAGTGCCAGCAGTACAGTCTCAAAGAGAGAGAGAGAAAAAAAACCTCTTAGAAGCAAGCACTGTTGCTATTTTCTGTATTAAATTCAGCAAATATAACCCACTTACTTAACTACTCACCAACTTCATGTTCTCCTGGATTGTCAGAGATCTCGATGGCATACAATTTCAGGCCACTGTGACTCTTTCCTATGTTATAGATTCGGGTGATGTTGGGGCACATTTCATTAACCACCTTCATAAGCTGTGAAAAGTAAATAAGGAAGCATTAACTGCTGATACATTGTACAACATTTGACCTAAATGTATGAACTACTACCTACTGCAGCACTCACATTATAATGCAGAGGTACAAGAGACCAAAAAATACATTTATTTAAGCACCTAAGTGCAATTTTTGTGACATTTACAGCTCAGATACAAAATTTTCGAAGTCACAAAAGTGCTCAGAATAACAGAAAATTGGAACATCAATCGCTCTGTGACAAGAGAACAGCTGTCATGTACTGAAAGCTGTCCAACAAACGAGCAACTCGACCTTGAGCTGAGATTGTTTTGTCAACTGCTGTTTTCAAGGTATGAACTGTTGAGCAATCAGTATTAACAGTCTTTGAATCTGCTAGAATAAAAATGTACTAGTTCAGTATTTAATTTATTTTACTAGTTAGTCATTCAGTCACTAATTTAATAATCTGAGAAGATCTGTTCTTCAATATTCATCTTGTTCCCAGATGAACTGCTAGTAGATTTGGCTATTTTTCACAGTATTTCTTTCTGTTTGTTCTCTTTTCACTTGTTTAAAGGGACAGCGGCTGGGGCTCTTGTAGAAAATACTAAGTTACAGTATATATATATATATATATATATATATATATATATATGGTTTCAATAGGTAAAACTCCTGTCTTGAAAACTGTATGGTTTTTATAAAACTTGCCCATTTAAACGTTATTAAGGTTTCAACTTGTGCATTATTAGGGGCATCGCCACCTTGAAAGAAGTGAATGCCACCTTTTTTTAAAGTGGCCATGCTAATGTGTCACCTTAGCTAACTGGACCTCTCCACTTTGTGTTGTTGGTGCCCTTTGGAGCGAGTCTGATGCAATAATCTGACAAACAATGCAGCTTGCTGTGAGACTCCTAAATAATAGCTTCTCCAAGAGAGCCCTAGAGTGCTAGTATTTAGCACTAGCAATAATTAGCCAATTAGATACATCTGCCTGTTCCACCCATTCAGCCTAATGGATGCACTTTACCAACCAAGCTTGCTACTATTGGATGCTAATTCAGCACTCCACCTTCTTGTTTCACCAAAGGTGGCTGTGGCCATAATTCAAACTAGAGACTTAAGAAAAGCATGTATCACAGTGGGTATGTTTTACCTACAGGCCACCATAATAATGGCTTAAGATGATTTTAACTGAAATTTCGATTTATTTTGTCATAAATATAATTTATGTTTTGCTGAGTTTTAAAGATATGTAAACATGTCATTAAAACTAAAATATAAAAATATTCCAGAAACAGTATCACCAGTGCTGTGTAACACTCATTTAATAACATCATAGTCAGTGAGAGGCGCTTTGTAGCAGCAGTCAAGGCAATTATGAAGCCTGGACGACAGGGCCATACAGAGGCTGATTAAAATAGTAACAATTATCGTGTACTCGTCTGCATGACTGGTGACACAAAGAACATGTGCAGTTGGAGAAAGTCTAACTAGCTGTTAAGTAAAGCAACTGCCGTAATGTCAGACTTGTGTGTGTGTGTGTGTGTGTGTGTGTGTGTACTCGACCTTCTAGCTGCAGCAGAAGCTACTAACCTGTCAGGCATGATCAGGTTTTAAGCAAGTCTGTGTTTAACTTAACTTTTCAAGCAAATCATTAAACAAATGTCTGCTTTTTATTGATAAAAATATGGGATCCCAAGTCTCAGTTTAATAAAGCACAGCATGCCCCTGATAAATAAAACTGGACTGTTATTTACCGTAAACACTGTAGGATATTCTTAGAAGACTACCAGTTCCTTACATGCCATTTTTTCCTTATTGAAACATAATATGTGTGCTTCAACTTTATACTTACTCTAATGCTGTTATTAAAGAGAAGCATCTTGGCCAGGGTGTTCCTGGGTGATATTAATTTAGAATGTGAAAAGTGCTCTTTCCTCCCCATTTATAATGCCTTTTCACTGTCTGTGCTTTGGCAATATCAGTAATCCCAAGGGCACTGTATTATAATCAGCTATGGTCTCAGAAAAGGATGGTCCTTGAGCAATACGAGGGATATCTTTTTCATTCCTCTCATTGGGCGTGCACTTTATTTGAGAAGCCGTGAAGGAGCTATTTCCACTTTAAAGTTCTGACACAACACTATTTAAACAGCTACAGATGAAGGGGAGATATGGTACCCACAAGAAGAAGCAAAATGTCAAGGGTGGAAGGGCCCTACAAAAGGAGCTTTAAAAATAGCCTTTCCTCTCTGTGGAGGCCTATTGAGGCTGAACTCCCTGTGTGATGCACTTTAGCGTTAAAAGAAAAGAAAGCAAAGAAAAACAGTTTGTGTTATTCACTTTGATATTCCTATAGTGTAATTTCAGGCAGTCACAACAGCTCTCCAAAGACCTATACATAGCAGTCCTAGTGTGCTAAAGAGCAGTTCAGAAAACCCACAGTCAAGTGTTTGACACATAGAGCTGCTACATTACAGACCATTACGATTCATAATCACTCCAGCAGAGTGTACACAGTGACAAATACAGCTGTCCACTATCTCAGTACAAACCGGGCTACTGCTCATGACAACTATATGAATAAGTAATGTCACAACCAGAGATGCTTTATGAATTTTCATGTGGCTGGCACTGTTTGCTTCATTTGTTACAACGGTACACTTTGTTCTTGCAAAGGACACAACTTGTCTAGCGTTGGCTCATAGTTACACAAAATGCTTTATTGCTTTGTGCCCTGGCCTGAATAAGAAATAGGCTGAGCCTTTTTAAGGAGGCTCATATCTGTCTGTTCACTGTGACTCACCTGCCTCATTTCTTTGTAGCTGTGATGTCTGAAGTCCAAGTCATCTGTTGTTATGATTTCATTGCGTCTGTGATAATAATTATTTGGATCTGGAATCAGAAGATATACAGTCACTGGTATTCAGAGATTTTAAAAAGTAGACTTTTATTTGCAATGATACCTGCAGAAAAAATTAATCAGGCATGCCAGGTGGTTCAAGACTGTAAAAGATATGCACCCGTACTCTTGGCTTCAGTTTAGGTTTAGCTCATGCAAAATTAAAACATTTTCTTTCTTTGCCAAGGCTCTGAGATATCTGTTTTTGAGATTTCTACCACAACCCCAACACAAATTTCATAATTGAGCTTTTAGTCTTGTCCTATCTTTTCCAACAGCAGTGTTCCAGTTACTGTGCATAATCTCTATAGACCTTGAGTGACAAACTTATCAATTGGAACTACTATTTGAGTAGAAAATGTTCCAGGAAAAAGAAAATGCATAAAAGCAAAACTAGCCCTGCAAGAAAAATTAAGGGCTAATTGTTCATGTGTCTGCTTTTTCCATACAAACCCGTCACCTGGCAAAGGACAGCCAAGGATCTCCGCTCTCATACAGATGCTGCCCCTGTTAAACCAAGAGCGAGGGTTAATTCGAATGTATCGAGCGACCACCGGCGCTGGGAAGATGTTCCGGACTGGGATCTCTTTTTCCCTGTTGCCTCTGAATATCTACTGAGACAAAAAGATAGGCTTACATAAAATACGTGCTAAAGATCCTTTTAAAAATATTTTAAAAACTTAAGGTTTTACAGTTAGAACCGGCAAAGAACAATGGAAAAAAAACACACACACACGTCCATGCACCTGTACAATGTCATTAAACTCTGATGCCACAGGGAGTTTATTGTAAATTTTAACACCCATGGTTGGAGTTCTTATCTGCACCTTGTGGCATTTTGAAAGACCAACAGAACAGTTTGGCATTTGGCACAAAAGGTAGGTGAGAGGGAAGCTGGTAACAGACACTAAATTACCATAGGGATATTATCTCCCACAGCGATGACACCACCAGCCAAGGGAGTGCACAGTTACACCAAAATTTAATTAACTGGGATGCGCACCATAGTAGGGTGCAATGAGGATATGATTTTCCTCAAAAATATTATCTTAATTCAGTTTGCATGTGCATGAATGATTATTAATTTTTCTTTCTTTCTTTCTTTCTTTCTTTCTTTCTTTCTTTCTTTCTTTCTTTCTTTCTTTCTTTCAGAGATGAGGCTCAAAATATTTACAGCACAATTTTGTACATGATAGTTATGTCAGAAGATTTGAAATACACAAAGATCTTGAGTCACCCTTCATTTCTTTATATTTTTCTAGGAAAATGGGAAAGAGGTGCAGTTAAGCATTGAAACATATACAAACAAATAAAATAAATGATAAGGCAAAAACAGAGTCTGTGGAATTCTGACAAGCTTGAAAGTCAATATTTGGTATGACCACCTTTATTTTTCAGCACAGCCTTCAACACAACAAGAGGCAAGCGTTCTTGTCATTTTTTTAAAGCAGTCTTCAGGAATAGTTCTCCAAGCTTCTTGAAGGACATTCAAAACTTTTCTTTGGATGTGGGCTGCCTTTTGTTCCATTCTTTGCCTGGATTTGGAGAACAGTTAATAAATCAACTGATGGGCCGAATGCATTTCGCAGGTCATTTTTTTCTTATTTCTCTAGAACATGACTTTCAGATACTGTTCATCTGCAGCAAACAGTTCTTAGGCCTGCAACGTCTTCTATGGTCCTCTACTTGTCCAGCTTCATCATTTTTTTGAGGACACACTGCACACCGTGCCAAGATTTGCTACGTTTTCAGCTAATAACTCTCTGGGAATCACCTGCTATTGCTATGCTAATGCTATTTTATGTTTGTCAAACTGTGTTTTTATAGAGGCAACAAAAGAAATGGCAACACTTTTTGTTGTTGTTGTTGTTGTTGTTGTTTATTTGACAGACTGATATTAACAAAGTGCCTAATGCTACAATTTCATTTTTTTCTTTGCTAAGTTGTCTGTTATGTGTTCCTCTGAAAATGGTCAGGTACTTTCAGAAGGCCTGTAGAACTATCATTTGAGACTACTTTAAATAGTTACAACAAAGTCTGGCTCCTTGGAAGCAAAATATAATGAACTGATGTGTGGCTCAAGACTTTTGCACAATACTGTAAATGTCTAAATTGTTACTCACCAAGTCTAATGAGCCATTCTTCAGTGTTATCCAGGTATGGCTGTCGTTGCTAAACATGACCTTGTACGAGGTGACCCAATCACTCCTGTCAAAAGTCATAAGAAAATCAGAGAACGAGGGCTTTGTGGGCCTTGTTGCTTACTTTGCCTGATAATCACACTAAAGTGCCATTTTGTTATACTCTATACATTTGAATCACTGGGTGATATTTTACTGACTCATAAACAGCAAAGAGAAATGCCGCCACACATTCAAAATACAGCTAAATATTTCCAATTCTAAAAAATGCGGAAAATATTAGAAGAAGTTTTTCAGGAGTATTAGCTGTTTTCTTGCTCACCACACATCCAGACACATTTAAATTGTGTGAAAACTCATTTACAAATAGTATAACTGGAGAGGAGGTCAAGGAATTTATATCTGATGCAACCGCTCCAGGATGGATGGATGGATGGATGGATGGATGGACACACTGAAATTCCACACTGATAAGCTTATCTTACTCTTGGTAAGTATGTTAAAAAGTGTAGGCTATTTCAGAAAAAGTTGAAACCAACAAGTAATCTCAAACATTGTACTATTTCAGGTTCAGTAATTTTGTTTTGTGGAGTTCAAGTGCATTAGAAAACTACATTGAGATTTTACACAGTGTTAACCATGTTAAATAAAAGAACATTCAAGGCTAGGCCAAGCAGTATGCCAGATTCACTGGAGGGGATCTACTGGGAAACACTTCTTTAAAGTTACCTTATTTACATGGGCCCCGTGCTCTGCAAACTATGTTGTCTTTTAGTCATTTTAATCTATTTTCCAGGCTTTTCCAGGCATCATTTGAGCTCTATTAATCTCCTTAAAGAATAAAATCCATTAGTGCACTCTTGTAACTTGCTTAAGCTGTTTAATCCATCACAGTGAGCATCAAATCTGTGAGACCAAGGCGAATATGCATTAATCTTTCCTAAAGTTACACCGTGCCAACTTTTAAAACCAGTCTTAAACTGCATTATCATACAACCATCAGTTCCATTGCTTCCACTAAAGATACAGTTTTTCTCTGGGGAGATGAGGAGATGCAGGCGGGCTACACTGCACATTTAAAACTTACCATTCTAACTGTTACATAGGCAGATTCCTGCAATATAACATAAATATGAATAAAAAATTAAAACGAAATGGTCAACTGAATAAACAAAATATGAAAAATCCGGTCATACATAATTTTACATAGACTAAAATAAATGACACAGAAAGTTAAAAAAAAAGTTTTAAAAAACAAGACAAACAAACAAGACTGGAATTTCTAAACATTAGAAAAGACAGGATACAATTAATTAATGCGCCAGCTATGACCTTTAGAGGTACTTTATGTAGAAAACAGACAGGTGAGACATCAATCAGTACAATGCCTTTTAAGTATGCCTATAAAAAGAACTCACAGATGGTTTAATGTCCCATCATATCAAACAGAGCTCTAACCAAAGTCTGCAGAATGTAGGTTGGCAGTGATTCCCTTGTGCCTCCTATGCTTCTGGATAAAGACATCAGTGCTGAGCTGGTCCAGCCTGGTAAGAATTCCCAGCTCTGTTAATTAAAGCACTGTTACAGAAGAAAGCCCCTGAGCTGGCACCACAGACAGTTACATGCCCTACAGAGCTAATTGCAGAGAAATTCTGTCTTGGGCATCTGTGTCTTCTGTGCCATTAGGCTGCACCACCCTTGAAGGAAAATTATAAACACTGCTTGGCAAAGTATCTCCTCTTGCTCTCTAACTAAATAGCAGTTTTCGATGTGGTCTGTGTCACCAGTTCCAATTAATAAGTGCAAAGGTCCAAAGTTTTCAAATAATATTACAGAGGACAGTCAGGAAAAGTAGATAGAGGGGGAAAATGTGTTGGTTTTCTCACTTAAATGCAAATGTAGTCCTCAGTTCCCTTCGGTTTACCATAATTTTTGCTGGCAAAATTCATCTTAAAGTCACAGTTTTCAAAAAAGGAAGTTGCCACAGCTTGTACCATTTTATGCAAGTTCAAGACCAAATGTATTTATTTTTATGCTTGATAGATAAGAAATTACCTGTGAGAAAAAAATGTGTTGTGCTAACAATAAACTGTTGATTACTACAACAAATTGCTAGTTTTATACGGTCACGGTAAAACGAAAGTACACTCTCTTTAAATTCTGGGGTTTTACATAACAAAACATAATAAAAACCATGTGTATCTGAGCAGGTCTTAAAATTACTTAAATACAACCTCAGATGCACAGCAATACATGACATATTACACTATGTTTTTATTTTTTTAACAAAAATTAAATCAAAATATAGAAGCAGCGTGTGAAAACTGTGCACCCTTGTTGCTTCTACAGGAATTAAGAAGGTAAGTATCAGCCAGGTTATTGTTGCTAAAAAGGCATCCTACAAGCTGAACTGACCTGATTGAAAAGGTGCAACGCAAATATTTTCATGAATATGCCTAATTTTGGCCCACCTTGCTACATAGGACTCATTCAAATCTAGTTTAAAGGTAAATTATTCACATTTGCAGAGGAAGACTGTGGTAGTAGAAGAGCCCTTTTTATGCACTAACATGTATAATTGCAGTCATCGTAACTATATAAACTTGTTTAATATCTCATTCCATTCTTTACAAGCACAAGCCTTTCAGTGAGTGAATGAGTCATCTTTCTTGCTAATACAGTACACACACCAACCAAATGAATCTGGTGAATGCCTTTAAGCTGTTCTTCTTATTATATTCACTGATTTCTAAAGAAAAAGCTAATTCTTTTATGATTAATTACAGCTCATAAATCATCCCTTAGAATTCCTTATTCAAAATACTATCAAAAGGCCATTACCAAAATCCAATTTAGGCAACAAGCCTGAAGTGAGGATGACTTTTCTATAATGCAGCCAAACCTAATATGAACTTCCAGTCTGGTCTTGTTAAAAAAAATGCAGGCTGACTAAATCAAGGTGAAGTATTATGACTAAATATCTCTATCCTAGATAAAATACTCACATAATCCCTTTTTTAGGGCAGAGTGAAGATGACAAGGCTGTGTGGAATCATGTATGTCTAAAGTACATCCTCTATTCATATACACATGCAAAAGCACACAAAGCGAAACAAAAATGGCTTTAAAAACAGTACACACTGTGGCACAGTAATTGAAGAAATAGTGACTTGTAGGTGGTTTCTAAATTTAAGAGTAAATGCATGTGTGGATACTCAAAGAAGACCTGGCACACGTGTTGCTGAGATGTGGCAGTGGGAGGTGGGAGATATTTATAATTAAGTGCATAAGACATTATAACATTATGGTGTTGCAATTTTTGTCTTCCATACACTCTTAGTGGCACACTATGATCAGGAAAAGTGTTTTTATTTAAGAATCGTTACTTGTTGCGTCTCTTTCCCCCTCTACATCTGATCATGTTCAACAAGTAGTCTATTTTCTCTGTAGTGTTATTTCTAAAATGCGGTGACCTTTTAAGAGTAATGAAAGAATCAGGCTGCACTCCAATCAGTCATATTCATAAATCCTTAATCCCACTGTGAGGGGATCAGAAAAGCCTCATGAAAAGGCCAAGTTCAGTGCCATGCAGACAAGATTGAAAAGCTTGTTTTGTTTATGTCCATGGAGTTAAATTTTCCAGATGGGTTCAAGGGAAAATCCGGGAGTTTTGAAATGATTATTGCTGTCTGTCTGCATTCAGCTTTATTATGACAAGTCATTTTACTACTCATGCCATATGCAGTCTGATTTTTGGCTATTTACTGTGTTTGAGTTTGTATTAGCAACGTTAAGGGCATGGCTCCATGAATGGCAAAGCTAAATTTGGAAATCTGCCGGGCCAGACTCTTACTCATGCTTTTATACAAACCGCATGTGGAGTTTACATGTTTTCTCCAGGTACTCTGATTTCCTCCCACAGTCCAAAGACATGTGCTTAGTGGGGTTAGGATGGATGGATGGATGGATGGATGGATGGTTGCATAATAATCATTTTTCATTTTATCTCTCTGTTCTACAGAACAGGAAAAAAAAAGAACTTAATCAAGGTAAGTGGTTAATGCAAAGATTAATCCCTGCACTGATAAACCTCACATGATTCTGCCCATTTAGATTTTATTATATATTTCCTTGCAGATTTTCTTTAGAGAAAAAAAAGTTCATAAATATATGAAACCAGCTTTCAGAAACACTCCACCACCTTGAATAAACTCCATCCCACATATTTATATTATGTTTCATGGACAAGAAAAATCTAGATCCTCACTGTGCAGCCATCTGCAACTCTCCATACACGGCTACAGGGTTCCTACTCACGACCAGAGGGAGCTCCTGCCTTGTGTGACGACCCCAGTGAACTTAGTCAGCCTCCTGGCGTCCACCTCTAACCACTGCAGAGGGTCATCTCTCCCAGCACACCAAGCACCGTCATAGAGGTCATCTTCATAAAGGCCAGCCTGCAGATCAGAAAAAGCCATGCGGAGGGGACTTTAATGCCACACGTGTGTACAGTCTCAATATGGTACAACACACTGACTAGTAAATGAGCTTTTTTTGTTGTTGTTAAAATTGTATTAAAGGTTATTAATTATTTCTTTTACAATGGAGACAGTGGATTAAAAAAAATCTCTTTTGACATGATAGGAAGGTGTACAAGTGTGCTCATAATTCTGTCCCGTAAAAGGAGTGAACAAGAGAAAAAACAAAGCCAGTAAAGCTGAGTTACAGGAATGAGCATGTCAATAAAACAGGGCTTAGTGTTGAGAACTGTTCTTCCTCTTCTGCAACTCTTTCCAAATAAATATTTCTTATTTTGTGCAAGTTTTAGATTGATGTGGGAAGCTGGTGCAATAGCTGAAAATGCTGCATTGATTATAAGGGATTAAATGTTACTCTATAAAGCCTGTGCTGTACCAGTCATCACTCTTGGCTCAGAGCACGATGCATCTTCATATTGCATGCTTACAGGCTGCACTCTTTATTTTTATCATCCAAATTCTAACATTACAATGAGATACTGTACTACAGATGTTAAGTGCGTGTGGTAATTCCATCCCTGTTGTCACTTGCACATACTTTAATCATAAAGATGATGATGTAAACACTTGATCCTAATTCCTGCAGTGAGGTTAGGCAAGGAAAAGAAAGATACATGTACTTGTGAAATCCAAAGAACATGTGAATGTCTCTAATTGCTTCTTTAATTTATCGTACTGTGTAAATGTTCTTGAGCAACCCCTCATTTCTTTATATTTTGCTTCCACAGAGCCAGACCTTGTTGTAATTTGATGTTGAATGATAGTTCTCCAGTTTTTCTTTCAGCCGATATCCAAAGTTTTTCTTTGGAGACTTTGAAGCAGTGTTGTGTCTGCACATAACAGACAACTTAGCCAACAGACGACTTATTTTAAATTTTAGGCGCTTTTAGGCGCTTTCTTACCAAAAAAAAAAAAATTCTTTCCAATGTCTTCAGCTTAATCTACAAAAAAAAAAAGAAAGAAAAGCCAGCAGTCATAAAATAGTATTTTTGCACCAACAAGGTGATTCCCAAAGTGCTATTAGTTGAAAAATTG
>JAMQGT020015155.1:0-59044 GCA_024447675.2 Pterophyllum scalare | reverse complement strand
TGAATTGCTAGAAATTTTGTCCATAAAAGTTATGAACAAAATCCATGACAAAGGGCAGCCCTGATGGAGTCCAACACTCACTGAGAATGAGTCCAACTTACTGCTGAAATTCAAACCAAGCTCTCACTACAGTTAAACAGGGACCAAATCACCTGCAAGAACAGGCCCAATACCCCATACTTCTGAAGTACCTGTGACAGGACGCCCCAATGCAGTCAAATGTCTTCTCCAAGTCCAAATAAATCATGTAGGCTGGATGGGGAAACTTCCACCTTGAGAAAATCAGGGAAAATCCAGCCCAGGAGTACTATCACCAAGCAGTTGTTTAACTGGACAAATCAACCCCTTTGTCCCCAGGCTCTGTCAGTGGGACTAGGGAGATCCTCAAATCAGTCTTCTATCCCCTGACTATGAAGTCAGCAGCAATCCATCCCCATCGTGCAGTGTGAGCAAATTATTAATTTACAGAGTTAAAAAAAAAAAAAAGATGTTTCTTTTTTAACCATTAAATCTGTAGGTTCTTTTTTGGGTACTTGGGATCTGTTCTAAACTGGAAAACAGGCCTTTCAGCCATGATATTTGCTCTTTAGCTGCTAATGGCTAAATTTTGTATACAAGTAAAGACCAGTTACCAGCTCTGTAACTGGTCGATGAGAGTGGCGCAGTGAAGCAGAACAAAAATGGGAAAGAAAATCAAAACAAAGAGCTGAAAATTGCTACAAGGCATCCAATTATAAACCTATGTAGATTTCTTGCCCAACTGTCAACAGTCTAATTATAGAAAATATAGCAAAGTCATCAGCAGAACACAATTTAACAAATCCTTACTGATTTGCTAATCAGGACAGGGAGCCAACAGATAGCACAAAATCATTTTGTTTCAGGAAATCAGCATGAAGCGCTGACAAAATTTCCAAGAGAAAAAAAAAAAGAGATTTGAAATGAAAAACACAGGAAATGACCAGTTGGCAAAGGTGATGGCCCTTATTCCCAGAAACGTTGCCTCATATCAGTGACTCAGACGATCATTTGGACTCCCATGTGTATGTGATTATGCAAGAAATGAGTCTAATAGCTCACTCCTGCGCCTCCTGGCTCTGCAGTTGTAGTAAAGGACGAAAAAAAAAGAATGCAAGAGGCCAAAGGTGGAGAAGAAGGAATGAGTTGGAAAAGCTGGATAAAGATAGATGCAGGTGGGTGGTCGGGGCTCAGAAGCAGTTCCAGCTTTGGGAAGTAAGCCTCCAGCTGCTCTCCTACCCACAGACATTCAGCCAGCTGCAGGGGGTCAAGATGGTTTATAGTCTTTCTAACCATCTAAGCATTTTTGGAAACTGGTGCCCTGCAGGACTGACAGCCCACCAACTGAAATTACAAATATGGAGCACTCTGACAGGAAGAGAACAATACTCAAGAAAAAGATGAATGATAAACACACCAAGCTTCAAAATGTAGGTGACTTTTCAGTGTCCAGATGTATTTTATCATCAGCAGCTGCTTTATGCAAAATGACAAATATCTACTGGCGTAAATTGTAAAAGATGCTTCCAGCGTGGTTTCCTGATAGCACATTTGCTATTTTATCATTGTCAAATTAGGGCTGCACTAATGAAAGGTAGATTTTTGGGCCAGCAGGAGGAATTTATGACCCCTCTCTTTAGATAGAAGCTTTTCTCTGTTCAGAGAAAGGATCATTAGGAAACAGTTTCATACTAAAAAGCACCACAATATTATATTAAGAGACAGAAACAGGTACACGTAGTCCAACCATGTTGGGCTGAATCTCCTTAAGAACATATAGGAGGAGTAGGAGTGCTCTGGATAACCCATCTGGGGAATATACAAAAACAGATCAGATCAGTGATAAATTCCTTAAACTGTGATTAAAACTTAAGTTTATCTGTCAAAATTAATTCCCAAGCTACTTGATGCAAAAGAATGCTGGAAGACATTTAATGTACACAGATACAGATATGCACCATTACCACCATCAGCTCACTGATTACGCATTGATTGTTATAGATATAGATTTCCCACAAATATTGCGCCATGGTCCTTCTTTTAATATCCTCAAATCTTGCCAGATTCTAGTCTTTTTTTTTCTGCAACCACAGTAAACTGCAGGTGATTATTGCTTTGCAGATGCTGCGCAGACATCATCTTTACCGCAGTGATGAAGGCTGCATTATGTTGGATGTTATGTTGTACAGTGGTTAAGCACTGCTGCCTAGCAGCAAGAAAGCCCTGGGTTTGATTCCATCTTGGCCACGGCCTTTCTGTGTGGAGTTTGCATGTTCTCCCTGTTTTTGCATGGGTTTTTTCTGGGTACTCCAGTTTCCTGCCCCCAGTCCAAAGACGTGTACTTAGGGTTTGGTTAAATTGCCCATAGGTGCACCCTGCCTCTTGTCCTATGACAGCTGGGATAGGCTCCACTCCCACCCCCACCCCTGCAACCCTATTAAGAGGAAGAAAATGGATGGATGCTCACTTCATTTATGACTTCAGCAAACACTTTGCTGATGAATTTATGGTCTCGGTAGTTCATTTTAAGTATGACTGATACAACATTATGATTTTTTTCTAAATCATGAACCCTTAATTGAGTAAAAAGGATGATAGAAGAGGATATGATTTAAGGCGTGGCTACACTGTGACTGACAAGTCACTATTTGAGCCTGAAGTGTTCCTCTTTTTTTCTCAGGAAACAGGACTTCACGGACCAGAGGATGACATCCTTGTGACTATGGCCATCTTTAATATACAGTTTAGCTGCCACAGGTGCTTTGGACTAAGTTTTGTCAATTTATACTTTAATCTATTTAACATGTGGGCCACATAAATATAAAGTTTCTATATCTGATTAATTTAAATTTGCTAAAATTTATTTATTTTAAGTTAATTTGCCAGCAGCTTAACACGTATAAGGCGTAAAAATAGGGCTATAATATTATAGCACAGAAAATTAAATCAGCCCAGATTATCAGTTACAGCATAGATACCTTTGTGACATAAAGAAATACTAATACCAAAATATTTGTTTGTCGCCCTCATGCATACGTGATATTAATCGCTGCGCGTGTTTAGTCATTGTGATCTGCTATCAGTGGTCAGTCTTCAAATGCGATGGTACCTGATGAAGTGTGTGAGGTTGCACCAGTTCTGGGGATCTATGTGAGTCATGTCCTGCTTGAAGTCCTCTCCACAGACTTCCACCTCCCACTGCAGGCGGGACTCGTTGCAGACTTTCCTCACCCGGGGAGTGGGCTCTGTGCTGAAACTGTCCGAAGCTGAGAGGAATGACAGAAGAAGATGAAAGTCCTGTTTTCTGTTCATGACTTTGGAAAAACTGAACAATGACTGAAATGAAATTTGATAAAGATGGATGTTCGTGCTTGTTTGGCTTCTATTCATGTATTGTTTCTGAGCTGACCACTCCTGAAAGCTTTGCCTCATTATGTTCTGTCATGAAGCTGTTTCTTTTAGTATTAATGCCGTCCATCATGAGTTCAGTTTATTTGCTTTATGTTCTGGGAACAGTGGAAACGTCATATACAATATGTCTCACTTCAGCTGTCTTATTTGCTTTTGCTGTTTCTTGATACTGCTGTTACTGTTATTGTTATGGATGGATGGATGGATGGATTGATGTTCTCACCTGACAGTCCTCTTATCATCCCGACACTGACTGTAAAGAAAACCAAACAAGAACACAATTAGAATAAATAAGCACTTAAATATACAACACTGCATTTTTAGTCAGTCATGTTTTAGTCAACCTTAACTACTCATTTGGTTTAGTTTCTTGAAAGTGTTTTCAGTACTTACAGATTTTGGATTTGACTGCTCTCTGTGATTTAGCAGACCAACTCTGATAACCAGATTTAAAGAAGCCCTGTTGTTCATGTTAGGACAAACCAATAGGTGGTTGGGGTAGATGGTGGGTGCACAAAGAATTTGACTGGTCAGGTCTAAAGCAGAGGTCAGCAACTTTTACTATTAAAAGAGACATTTTTGGTCTGTATGGCGTCGCAAAATGTTTTTGAGCCTTCTGATGAAGGTGACACAACCTGCTGAGTATAGATTAGCCTATCAACATTACTAATAGGTGTAAATAATTACATTTTTTAACCACATGACTATTCCACACCTGGCTGTTTATGATCATTTGGTAGTTTTTGTTATAATAACACAATATTTTGTTGCAATTATAAATTTATAGAACTGAAAAACTGTTTACTCTTTCTTATTTTTACTACCAATGAAAAGTTGCTGCTCCCTTATTTGCAAGGGGTCACCACAGTGTAGCAGTCACCTTCCAGAAGAAACTCTCCCAATGTCTGTTTATTCCCAGTCTTGAGCTGCAGATGTTTTCCATATTAGGCAAATGCGGAGGTGCAGGTGGAATAAGGCAAAGGTGAGGAAAAGGATATAATCACATGTAGGCCTGCTTTGAAACATAGTGACTGTAAAGCTGTGCATTGTGAGTTCTACCTGAATTTCTGCAAATGAATCACACAAACTCGCAAACTTTGGTAATAAATGAAAACAGCTTAAACGGAAAAGTAGAAGTAAAAAATAAGCTTGTTAGGCTTTGCTAAGGCCCAGTTCAATATGAGAGAATCCTGGTTTTGTTTGTTTGTTTGTTTGTTTGTTCAGCTGCACACAGCAATGAAAGCTCAGACCTGTGAATGATATCTTGCTGTTCTGGAAACATCTCTCCACATTTTCTGCAGATGGAGTGCAACAGTGAGTCAGTAGCGTTGGCAGCGAAAGCAAACACATCTCTCCATGCACTGTTATTTTCTTAATTTTCCTCCACAATTTATTGGTTTTGGATTTGTAATCAAATGTCTTTTCATTAATTAAAGCAGCCCGTGATCTTTCACTAACCTAATAATGCTGAGCTCAAATGCATCCACATTATCTTTTGTTGTGAGCAAAGTTTGGAACTTATTCTGTGCTACTGGGTTTCTTTTTGGGGTTTTTTAGTCTTTCAGTTAAATTCAGTTAAATTCAGCAAACTTAAAGATGAAAGACAAAAACAGACAGAAACAAAGCAAACTAACATCTGAAGTTGGGTATCGTAGCGATACCCCGCAGTACAGCGGAGCATCCATCTGACAAACTTCTGTTTCCATTCCTCCCATTTCTTTTTCATCCTGTGATTTTTTTATTCAAAATCATGCGCAGGGCAGCTCATTTTTACTCCAGCAGAGTTAGGAATGGCCAAAGCTAAACATGCTGCTGCACAGGAAGACGCAGCTCCCTTTGAAGTGCCACGCTTACAAAGCAGAGGATCAGCTTAAAAGGCACCCTGGAGGGAAAAGATTGTTACCAAGTTAGCATGCTAAATATAGAGCCTAGCATGTAAGGATATTCAGAGTTGGGATTGTTTCTGATGTGACCAGATCTTTTTTTGTTTGCTTTGTTTTTTTTGCCTGTGTGTGTGTGTGTGTTTGTCTTCAGTGTCGTAGTTGCAGCACCTCAAAAATGGATACGGTTGCAGGGTCCAAGTGGCAGAATATTTAATAAACAAATTGCACATTTTTATGCAGGTATTTCTGAGCACAAAACAGTGTTTTATGGCAAATGTTAACCTTCCAGACAGATTGAAGTTGACCTGCACTATGATGAGCTGAATTCATTTTTTTCATGTTTTTTGGGGCCCAATGATGCTCCATTTCATTTAAGGTCAAAACTGTTCTTGTCTACTTCCACTCCAGAGATTTCCCAAAAACCCTTAAAAAAAATTTCAGTAATGTTCACAAAAAACTCAACCTCATTTGGAGTTTTAGCATTAACATAATAAGAGTTTTAAAAAAAATGCAATAAAAAAATTCATGAAATTAAGATATTTTAAAGATTGGAAAGTTTCTGCACAGCTGAAAAAGTGGAGCTTTAAATGGTAACGGCTCACTGGACTGTCATTCCCAGCTTTATCAGACTGGAACAAGAGAGCAAGCCAGACACTGGCCAGGAATCCCCAGATAATGCCAGTCAAATCTGTTGCATTTTAAAAGAGAAATAGAGAGTCATAAAGATGCAGAGACACAAAATCATTTTTCATCATTCTCCAAGCCATCAGATCCCCAAGCAAGTCCTTTATGGCTACTGATCAATACATCAGATCAAATATTATGTACAGAGACACTACAAACTCTTTGAAAGTTACCCCTCTCTGTCTTCAAAGCTTGGCTTTCAGCCCTCTTGTTCCCACAGGTCTCCTCTTGCATTTAATTACTCCCACCATGCAGGAAAGTCCCAAAAATAACATTCTCTATTATAACATCCAACATAAATACACAGAGTACATAAATTGCTGTGACACAAACTCACATACGTGAAAACACACCACATATGAGCTTTGTCTTAACTTACAGCATTTAAAAGCCTATTAAATATATTAATGTGTCCATATATATGTGGATGCTTGTAAAGGGCACGCGCATCACATTTAAAACCATTTGGTAAGCGTAATTTAAGCGTGTACCCACTTAACTCAAACCTAATCAAGTTGTTCGGTGACTAAATCTAACCAGTGAGTGACAATGAAAGTGAAAACCAAGTGAAAACAAAGTAAATGAATAAAAGCAGACAGGTCCTGAGCTACGGTCTCCTGGCTGACAAACTGATTTACTCCACCACCGTCCCTCCGATCCCCATGTCCAGTATCGACAGTCCGATATTATCACGGCTGCTGCTTCAAGGCCGCTTGTGCATATCAGTGTGACAGAAGGATAATATCTCTGGGATGAGAACGCTTTGGACAACCGGTGCAGTTTTACAAAAATCAAACTGCTTCAAATCCTCATGCTTGAAGTGGCATGCGGACCACTACTCTCACTCTAACTCTCACTTTCCGTTTGAGTAATAGTTCATAATACTGCAAATCTGAGCAGTTTTACTTAGTTGACTTTTCAGTTTTTTTATGTAGCTCCAATTCACAACAACAGTCATCTCAAGGCACTTTATACTACAAGATAAAGACCCTACAATATTGGAAAACCCCAACAATCAGGCAGAAACCTCCAGCAGAACCAGGCTCAGGGAGGGACAGCCATCTGTGACCTGTTGGGGGCTGAGAGATAAGGAGAAGAGAAAAAGGAGATTGTAGGGGGGACAAAGCACACACTTTGGGAGAGAGTAGAGAGAATATAATTTTTATATTACACTGCAAAATATCCAAAGGCAAACCCTGAACGTCTTCTAAGTTATTAATAAACTGAAGCTGGATGGAGAAGCTGATGAACCTGCAACAACAGTCTAGCAGCAGGTTTCCCTTTAGTCAGAGCTCAGAGTAACAGCAGGAGAAGGTCTGAAAGTAAATCCCCACTATAAGCTTAGTGAACTGGAAACACACAGTGAACACACAGAGACTTGACATCAGCCATGACTACATGCGTGCATGAGAGATTTAGATATGTTATGCAATGGTTCGTGATTATGAATTATAGCAGCTTAGTGAATATCTCATACTGGCGTTTGAAAGATAAACAAACTCAAAATAGCACATACTGGATTTAAAAGGCAGACGAAATACTATGGGAGTGGCTTTGAGCAACCCTTTCGAGAATTTTATTACTTGTTTGGGAGCGGTTTAGTGGCAGCGAAACAGACCACAGAGCAAGATTAGCGACAATTTGGAACCAGCTCATGAGTTTAAAAATGTGACTGTTACATTTGGGGAAATAGGAAAAAAGACTGCTACCAGCTTATTATTTTAGGCAGAGGGTAAAATAATAAGCTGCTGTAGGAAGCTTCAAATTTACCTGACAAATACAAGAATTCTTCTTCTCGTCTAACTCCAATAATTCTTCTTTTAGCAGCTTAATGCTTCACGATATTCACCTGCTTATTGCTAACTTTGCTCGTTTACCATTTGATGCAGGGTAGGTGGTATATGGCAGGTTTATGAGAGCGTGTTTAAGTGAAAACAGGTGGTGAACGTTGCATACAGTCTTTAAAACCAAAATCATTAGCTAATAGATGCTAAACTGAGCCATAAAGCTGTGACTCCTTTTACGGCTAATTATTTAAGCCAATTTTATACAAAAAAAGGGGGGGGTGCAGCGTTAAAATATGTCTGCACATGAATGTGTACAGCTGATGGGTATATCATATACCCATCAGCTTTCCACCCATATACCGTATATGGGTAAAAAGCTGATGGGTATATGAGTAAAAAGCGTGCAGAGCTTAAAAAAATTGCAAGAATTCCAGCAGTTTTTTCTACACCTGTGTTTAGGGGATGAAAAGCTGATGTAGATTGTAACAGAATGGACTTTGTTGGCAATGAAGTGTACACGTACCAAGATGAAGTCCTTTAATGTGTAAACTTACTTGGCACTAAAGCTAATTCTGACTCTGAAACTGTGTGAAATTGAAGGAACTGAGTTGTGAAACTCGTATGTCTGACAGCATGTGTTCATCATACATGCAGACGAAACCTTTGAGAAGAAATCTATTTCTCATTAATTCATTTATTCGCAGCCTCTCATTACAGACAACTGAATCGTTAAATGTCTCATCAGTCACACATGCACCGATAGTAACGCATTCGTTCACTCAACCAGCCGCTTGCTTGTTTTCATCCCATTCATCAACCCATCAGGTTCGCGGGGCTACGGCTGCTGCTCATTGGAGCCAACTTGTCAGCACAAGTGGCACACACATTTATGCTAATGAGGCCTTTCCTGGCTGCTGTGGACGGAGCTTGTCAGGGATTTTCAGCCCAGTGTAACAGTCCTCACTGCTGTTTTGAGTCTCCCCTCTGTTCTCCGTGTCACCATCTTTGTGTGTGAGGCAGAAAAACATGGGGGGGGGGTATAGGGTTAGGCTTGTTTCATAACGATGTGACAAATTGATGACACAGTTCAATTGATTCCACTCCCGAACTCATGTGTCATGTTTTTATTAACAGTGTTAAACAGTTAGCTAAATAGCACCACTTGGTCATGTGACCAAGGTACAGTTCTCTTGTTGAGTCATGACCTTGAAAATAAGTCTCTCCTCTCACTCATCAGAGATTAGTCACTGCTTCACCTCTGGCATGTCCCTTCAAACTCTTGTTCATGGTAGACCTCAGACCCAGTCAGTTTCCAGCCAATCTATCCCAGCATGACACTGCATGCCTAAGAAAATAATGTGCAGATAAAGGAGTGAAAGCGAGTGAATAGCTTGTGCCATTTGCAGAAACACTCATCACACCACTAATACAAATGTCCTAATTTTCATTTACTGCATGTTTAATTTGGAAACGCACCAAAACTGCCATTTATAGAGCAATAACTGCTGAGAAACACAGGCAGCAAACATAAACATAATAAAACTGGGATAATTAAGTGTGATTATGTTCCTCATTGTATAACAAAAGAAATTAGCCATAAGGCAGGTTATTCATTAAATTCTCTGCATGTGGGGATTTAAAATTAGAAAAATGCTAACAGGATACAATTATTAGCTTCCCTATGAAACACATAAAAAAAGAAATCATCTTTAACACAGTGCTAGAGGCAATGATCATTAAATACTTATTCCATCATTGCAGATTCATCTACTTTTTTTTTACCTCCTGTTCTCAAACCAAAAAGCAAGTACATTAAAACAGCATTAGTAAAGTAAATTATGCAGGCCAAGCTGAGTTATTTTGAAGCATGAGAAAATAAATCGAAGTGTTAGCAGGTGGTGGTTGACAGAGCTCCAGCTGAGTGTGGCTCTGTCACACTGTCATCTAGTATCTGTTAGGTTAGATAAATATAGGTGAGAAGAAATGAAAGAATGAAAGAAGGTAGATGAACTGCCAAAACTGTCCAAAATGATTTAAAGCATAGGCAGAAGTGACATGGATTATATAAAACCTAGGGTCTTATTTTAGATCTTCCTCATCATCATCACTGGGACAGAAAGGTAATGACTTTTTTGAGGATCTAGTTAGATAAATTTCAGACATGACACAACCTTTTGTTAGTTTGAACACAGGGAAAGATGAAATAATGCATCCTAAACAGGGAAATTTGGGAAGCCTTGTCTGACTCTGTATCTATGCCTGCAGTAATATTGTGTCCTGTGTTTTTAAAATCTCCTCGGTGAAATTAAAAAGGGAAACAAATCAAGTGTCCTCTTTGTCTTGTTCTCTTCCTGCTGCACTATGCCTTTCCCTTTCTTTCCACGCAGAGACTGCAAATGGATCGAGAGACCGAAAATCAGCTGAGGTTTGTGCAGACAGAAGGAAAGGAAGAGGGAAAAGACACAAAGGGTGATGAAGAGCAATGAAGAGAGAAGGAAATGGATTGAAATACACCCTGGCCAACCAAAGATTAGGAAGCGAAACAAATTTTGTTTGCCACATGTTACAGAACAGAAAGAGTATCACTTCAGGCGAATAAATAGGTCATAGCTTCCAAAATTAATTAAGACTGGTAAAACAATAAATTTACAGGCAAGTATCCTTTAAAACTAATTTGACCATTCTTTGTTTTTACCAGTAACTAATGTACATGATTTGACCCTTTTTAAAGAAGTTTTAGGGTTCAGCTCACTGTTTAAATTGCAAAAATCTCCTTTTCAAATTTGAGAGGTTTCACCTATATCTGATTGCTGTTTGAAAGACACACGATTTGCAAATTTGTGCACAATTAACATCACCCTAAGTTGGGTTAAACGAGACTGGACAGTCAACATCAGTAGCACAAAGCTGGAAGTATATCGTTTAAACTAAGGAGATCATATATGTATATGGTCAATTATAATGGTCCTACAATAGAACCCTGAGGCATGCCCTTTACCAATAAACTGGGCGCGTTGACTTGCTGGTTAATCAATTTACAATTGACTATTTAAACCAATGCAGCAAAAGATTTAAACAAATTCACAACCAAACTCACAGTATTAAGTCATTCAATTTAAGAGCTGCTTCTGGTGCTGAGTGCTGTAAAATACAGTCAAGACCCCTTTAGTGTTTATGAAAAAAAATAGGGCACATGAGGTGAACCAAGCAAAATCTGCAAGTCTGAATAATTTTGAGGTTTATTCTTATCTGCAAACACCATTTTGTATGCATGACTGAATGGTGTTTGCGCCCTCTGCTCTTTGAAGAGACTTTGAAAATCACTGACTTCTTGGCTTTTCAAGGCATGCCGCCCCCCTGTGTTCACCAGCTGCAGGAAAAACAACTGACGCAAGCTAGATCAATGAGCACATAACCCTCAGAAGAAAAATGCCTGTTTAGTTTGCAATGACTTCTAAGCAAGCCAGCACGAAGCGAGAGGTTACTGGATTTTTAGATTTTAAGAGCAGAGGTCTGTGAAGGTACTGACTGGGTGATTTTTTTTTAAAAAAAATCATAATCAATACAGAAACACATTTGACCATGTTAGAAAACCGAAGTAGTCAATTTTATAACACACAAAAAACTTTCACCTGCCAGTATTTAACAGGATGCCTCAAAATTAAAAGCACCTGCTGTTAGGAATTGCTTCTTTCCTGTGTGTTATTTTTTCTGTGCTCATATCCATGGGAATTCACAGCTCCTCAAAGAATGACTGAGGTTATCATGGTGAGGTCACTAAGAGATCCAGCTGAGGAGGTGATAGCTTTTCCTTCACTTAAATAGAAAGCTTATCAACTACGGCAAGCAGAAGCCATGTTAAAGTGAAAGTCAGAAAAGGAGTTGAGATGTTGACAAGCAGTGAGCAAATAGATGTATCAGGGCTTTCTCTAAAAATTCCTTATGTAACATTTGCTCCAGTTATTGTTAAATGAATTTTGAGACCTTCAGATTCCTCCTTTCCGCCAAAACTTAGGGAACAAACAGACTGAGATGATTAGTAGATTCACATGCAGTGTTAGCACAAGCGTTTCTGCCAGGAGGATGTTGTTACTTATCCCCACTCCTCTTTCCTGATTTAGTTTATTTTCTCTTTGACTCAAAAGGATGCCAACATGTTTTCCTTCAGTTTCCAGCAAACTTCCCCCACAGACTGGTAGCGCGTTTTGACTCTGATCTTATTTCTGATGCTAAAGCTGATGCGCCAGAATTATTTCTTCTTGAAATTCATGCTGAAACTACATTCTTACAGTGGAATCCAGAACTTGTGATTCATCAACACTGATTTCACAAGCTTTTTCAGCTGGCCTTCCAGCAGCAATGACTGTGACACACAAGCAGACGTGCTGTCGGTCATTCTTGTTATCAGCTCCGTGACCTCCTAGCAGGCGGCTGAAGTGTAGTGGTAACTGCGGGATACTGAGCCAACAAAAAGACAACAGGAGGATGTTGTTGTGGTAGAAACGCTGACCCGTTTGGGTCACGTGACGCTACACTGCAAAAACGCCAAAAGATGGCCAAAACAACTGACCTGATGAGATTCATTTGGACCTTCATTGTGTGATACTGGGGATGAACTGCTTGTATTGATTTTGCTCAGCATGTGCTCAGTCTGAGAAACTGGTCAGTACAATGATAAGCTTTTATAGCACACACTGTGTGTTTGTGGTCCCTGAGCTAGCTTTGTTTTTTGTTTGTTTGTTTGTTTTTTCAGTGAAAGTGCTGATTAAATTCTGTGCCAAGGTTCTTTTATTTCCTGTCACTCATTTTTTTATACAGTGAAGTGTTTTCACTATTCCATTGTTAACCTCCTAAATGCATTTGCTTCTCACAGTTTAAAAGTTACATTTCACAGATTGTGTTCTGTACTTGCGGTGACCTTCATACTAAAAGTTGAGCCTGACTGGCTGATATTTTGAATAATCCAACATTAAGCAAAGAAAATGAAAAATAGTCACACATGACAAAACTCTTCTGATTTTTGATCAACATGTTTAACCAAGGGGTTTTTATTGGAAAACGACATTTAGTTAATACCTGCTGGCCATGGATACATGGAGCTGACACTGATAATTCACTGTTGATCGATCAATATGACACTATATAAGGTCAGAGCCAAAAGTATTCACTCACCCATCCAAATCATTGAATTCAGGTGTTCCAATCACTTCCGTGGCCACAGGTGTATAAACCAAGCACATAGGCACGCAGACTGCCTCTACAAACATTGGTGAAAGAATGGGTCGCTCTCAGGAGCTCAGTGAATTCCAGCGTGGTACCGTGATAGGATGCCACCTGTGCAGCAAGTCCAGTCGTGAAATTTCCTCACTACTAAATATTCCACAGTCAACTATTAGTGGTATTATAACAAAGTGGAAGCGATTGGGAATGACAGAAACCCAACCACAAAGTGGTAAGCCACATGAAATCACAGAGTGGGGTCAGTGGATGCTGATACGCATAGTGCGCAGAGGTCACCAACTTTGGGGAATTGGTTTCCATGGCCGAGCAGCTGCATCCAAGTCTTACATCACCAAGAGCAATGCAAAGCATTGAATGCAGCGGTATGAACCACGCTGCCACTGGACTCTAGAGCAGTGGAGATGTGTTCTCTGGAGTGACGAATCAAGCTTCTCCATCTGGCAATCCGATAGACGAGTCTGGGTTTGGTGGTTGCCAGGAGAACAGTACTTGTCTGACTGTGTTGTGCCAGTTTGGTGGAAGGGGGATTATGGTATGGGGTTGTTCTTTAGAAGCTGGGCTCGGCCCCTTAGTTCCAGTGAAAGGAATTCTTAATGCTTCAGCATACGAAGACATTTTGGACAATTTCATGCTCCCAACTTTGTGGGAACAGTTTGGGGACTGGCCCCTTCCTGTTCCTACATAAGTGCACAAAGCAAAGTCCATAAAGACATGGATGAGCAAGTTTGGTGTGGAATAACGTGACTGTCCTGCACAAAGTCCTGACATCAACCTTATAGAACACCTTTGAGATAAATTAGAGCAAAGAGCCAGGCCTTCTCATCCAGCATCAGTGTCTGAACTCACAAATGTGCTTCTGGAAGAATGGTCAAAAATTCCCATAAACACAATCCTAAACCTTGTGGAAAGACTTCCCAGAAGAGTTAAAACTGTTATAGCTGCAAAGGGTGGGCCGAAATCACATTAAACCCTATGGATTACGAATGGGATGTCACTCAAGTTCATATGCATGCGAAGGCAGACAAGTGAATACTTTTGGCAATATAGTGTATGATCCTTTTGAGCTATAACCATTATACATTGCATCTATATGTTTTCTTAAAAGGAAGTGAGATTGTCAGCATAAATTCTTTACTCAGCTGAGAAAAGCAGATGAGTAGAAGATCACTGTTGTCCATAACCTGGGCAATAATGATTCTCACTCTGTAGCAACTTGTTTGCAATTATGAACTCACATTCATCAACTATTAGTTGCCATATTTGTAGACACCGCTTAAAGCCTGATGTGGCATCTGTCAGTGACAGGAGGGTTGCTGCTGAAGAAAAATAAATCTGGATTTCTCCGCAGTCGACCATAGCAGCCAGCTGCTGCTGCTTCTGCTGCTGCAATTGCAGGAGCCTCAGCATTGATGAAAAGCTTCAGATGTTTATTGCAGATCTGAGAATGCCCTCACTCCCAAGAGAGATGCACCTGGCAGACAAATAAATGCGACTTTTTTATGGATTCAGCTTGCTTTGGAAAGCTATTTCTCTCACAGACAAAGGAAATCATTTTAGATTGAGATGAGAAAACTGAAATTGAAAAAAAAAAAATCGTGATCATTTTCTTTTCCCACTCAGCCTCCGCTGGCACAAGCCTGAGGGATTCACAGTGAGGCACAGCCAGAGTGATGGACTGCTGAGTTATTATTATTCACCTACCAGCTGAAGTGCCAGGTGAGACAAACAGAAATTAATTCAGGGACTCTGTGAAGGTGACTAAACAATAGTGACATCGTTAGAAAAAGCCATTTGGGAGTTTGAAAAGGCACAAAGAGGTAAATTTTGAGGGAGGTGATTTTTTAATGTTGGCACAGTTTATTTCCCAAACTGGTTTCACGTGGCTAAAATTAAACAGGAACATAGATTAGAAAGTAATACTTCTAGAGCCTGAGAGATTTGGATAATTTTATCCACCAATATTTGCTATTTGCTGATCTACTGGTATCAGTATTTATAACAGTCAATAAATAAACATTTAAAAAGCAAAGAAAATAAGATCTATGCAACAAGCTATGCAACACCAACACATTTGTCCACCAGAGGGCACTAAGGAACCTCCTGGTTGTTAATGTAAATGATAAATACTGAGGAAATCTGTTTATGTTTAGTGTATCTGAAAGGAAAAAATATATTGGCCAATATTTTGGAATATCAGATTTTTAAATCACCATATCTTAGTCTTAGTTTCAGCTACTTCTACAGTTAAACCCAGGAAGATTTTCCTTTCTCCTAATGGGTCATCTGAACTGCTTTACCCTAACTGATGGATGGATAGCTGTGGAAACTCCCATCCATATACATTCTATCATTTTTTTAACTTTCCAAGCTCTAACTGACCTGCAATTCACACCACTTGAGGCCGTGACTGGCCAATCCTACGTGAGTGAGAAAACGTGCCAGAATCCTGCCACCCTTAAGTGTGACTGTTTAGATAAGTTATAAATAATTGGTCTAATAACACAAGCTCTTTTTCTGCTAACATCACATTGTCTAGCCTTGAGAAGAAGTGTCCAGGCTGTTTCTATCAGACTGGAGTCTTCCCTCTGAGGGGATCTGAGGGTCAAGGAGGAGGGAGAGGAAGACGAGACTGGAGAATGACACAGATGTGCAAGACACAGAGGAACTCTGTACTTGGCAAACAAAAGCAGGAAGATGAGGAGGAGAAGAGGGGGACTACTGGATGGCCAGGACGGAGACAGACAGAAATAAAATGCCAGTGGTGGAGAAGAGAGAAACCATGACAGGGAATTTTCCGGAGATAAATGCTCTTTTTACCCTACCCATTACACTGTTTGTATAAATGTAGGGCGCCAGCAGCTGAGGTGGTGGAGCAGCATGTCGTGGGTGAATGTGAGGCACCGTGACGGGCTTTTGGGATAACGGCTCTATATAAATGCAGTCCATTTACCACGTGGAGAGGAAAATTACAGCCGGGCTTCAGCAGAAAACAGACCCCTATGGGGCAATCTGTCTATGAGCTCTCACGGCCTGCTTGTGGGAGCGCCGAGTACTCGACATTTTGTCTGTGGTGGAGCATCTAAATGAAGCACTTACATTAAAGTGGACCCGTTGTGCTCTTCCTTATTTTCTGTCGTACACTGTTACGATTGCGGATGCTCACATTAAAGTTTCAAATAGCGAGGTCAGTGTATGTACAATAATTCCATTGCTCCAAACACTTCCACTTTCCTACAGTTTTTCCTCTTTTTTGATCTTTATGATCATCTCAGGTGCACAGAAGCTCCACCCACCTACTGTTCAAACCTTCTGTTCTCTGCGAGAGGTGGCCAATCGGCCTTAAAGGAAGAGGAGCACCAAGGTCCAGGATAAGAAATCATACAAATCAGCTCCAAAAATATACAGCTGTAAATTATTGTAACATATCTGCTATAAATGCTGTTTTTTCTTTGTTGTTGTTTTGCTTTTGCATTTAAATAAAATCATATGAGCATTAAGTGCTGTGTGCTTGTACAGATCATTAGTGCAAGCTGTTGGTGATAGATGGATGCTGACAGGAGGATGGACATGATGATTAAAAAAAACAGCAAACAAGCAGAATCAACACAACTGCTCTTCTTCGGAAAGACCATTAACTGCAAAAACAGCACTAGAAAAGCAGCAGAATTCAGACTTCCATCTGTTTTTCCTCACACTACAACCTCATACAAGCGTTAAATTTCAAAACTACAAAGCTACAAATGGCCTGAAGCCACTTTGTGACATGTTTTTTTTTTTTAAAAAAAAGGCAAAACCAGCTTTATGGATTTACACAGCATCAGGAGACATCAGTGTAAGGTTTAAAACAAACATCAAATGGCACCGAGATGGCAAACAGTTGCGTAGATACACAGAACAAAACAGAACTGTGAATTCTGCCTTTCCATTGAAAAAGAGGCACCTTTTTTCTCTCAAATAAAAGTCAAACATGGCTCAGTGACAAGAGCTCTGGCACCGTGATGAGATCTCAACAGGCACTCGTGCTACAATCTAACTGACCATTTTACTCCAGTTTCCTCTCCCCTCCAGTCAGAATGGAAAAAAGTTGCAGTTTTCCTCAACTGTCCAAACTTGTTGAAGCATTGAGGTAGTAAACTCATCACTAACTGAGTGCCACCACACACACACACACACACATACACAAACACACACAGCAGAGACCCGCGGTAAACATGTCAACTTGTCTTGGCCATTAATTAGAGCCCCTTGGCACCGTCTTTGCAGTAAGAAGCCGGAGCACAGCAGAGGACTGCATTACCACGTTGGCTGTGGCCAAAATCTCATCAGGGGTGTGATGGATGTACAGCTGGGCAAATAAACAGAGGTCTGATATGAGGAATTTATGTAAACACAGACATATATAGACAACCCTTTACATTAAATTCTGCCATCAATCCTTGTTATTTAGGAAATGCAGTGACATAGCGGTGAGGAACGTCAGCATCCAGTCAAACACAATTTACACAGTGATGAATAAAGGCAGACTAACATTTAGCCTACTTCCCTACAGACTGTATAAAAGGAGTTTAGATTAAAAAAAAAGACTGTTTTTGTCAGCTGGTTGACCAGGACCACCAGAAACCTCTGCCGTGGTCAGTGCTGCTCATCTGCCTGTCTGAGAGACAGGAGGGGGAAAGAGACAAGACAGCAGAAGAGGCACAGATGGGAAAACACAGGCAAAGAGAAAGAGAAGGCTTGTCATACAAAACCCAGAGCCACTCTGTCACAAATTTAAATTGCGAGGCTTAGTCAGAGACTCGGCACAGACTGGAGTGTTCTGAGGGCATTAATGAATCCATGACCTTTAATGATCATCTTTCTTAGTGCCCAGTACCTCAGGGAGCGATGGCATGAGTGGTGGAGTCCTTCTGCAGGAGTGTTAAATTAAAAGTTAGCAGAATCAAAATCTGACTCATGCAAATACAGCTGGCCACTTAGCTTATAATAACCAATTATGGATTATGAATGAATATTAATGCAGTGGACTGCTGGTGCTGAAAACAGAGGAATGATAAAACTGACTGCTGTGAATAATTATTCATCATATTTTCAATTGTGCATTACTTTACCGAAGAAAACCAAGCAGTTAAATGACTTCTCTAAAGCGTGAATGCCCACCTGCATTTGGTAGATTTAGAAATAGAACGAAAAGAAGACTGCATTTAGAAACATGTTAACATTGGGTCACAGCACTCCAGACATGCCATCCTTACAGCGTTAAATGAAACATGTAACATCCAAATTACTGAATTTGTAGCTTCAGAATCAGAGAAATCACTGCAGTTGTTACTTCCATTGTTTATATACAGTCTATGGATACAGATTTGTGTCAAATAATTAAAGAAAATTGGACGTAAAGTGTGAGTTTTTCCTTCATTTTGTGTGCCTTGTTTCTATTGGCCAATCAGCTATTCATCACTGCACTTGCAGCGCAAGCCACTGGAAATAACAGGCTTCAGAGGACGGCGGCACCGTTGTCACATCCTGTCTAAAAGCCCTTTAAGGGACCGCGTAGACGCTGAGCAGGCCTGAACATTAAAAGCACAACCCCTCCCCATCATTATTAATATTGATAAACTTCTCTTGACTTCAAGAAAAACTCCCTCCCCCAACCCAGCTGTGCACTTGGGTCACACTACAAGACTCTAGATGGAAAGGTTCGAAAAAAGGGGGTTTAAAATATGTGGAGCAGAACCAGAGAAATCATAATTTTTATTTCACAATCTTCTTCCATGTCCAAACCTGGCAGATACATTACTCCCCCTGCAACTCAGCCACCGGGGCTTGTGTTACGCAAGCAAGAGATAATTTATTCTCAATTTGCTTCGAGTAGAAATGAGGCGCGAGATGAAGAGGCCTGCTAAGGTTCCTTCTCCTTAAGTCCACAACCGCAGACTGGGAAGGGGGGGGCATTTTCAAGCTGATGCTGACTCAAGTGGCAGCACTTGAAGGATTTCATCAGACTTCTTTCACTTCTCTCCACAAGACCTAAAACCGACTTTGATTACTTTCACTCTTTTAATGGTATTTTTTTCCCTATATCCACCAAAATGCACCATAGTTTACGGGAAAAGGCAAAATTATTATAAACAGAACAAAACTCCTCTAAGACAAGGTTCAATTGGTACTTTTCCCTTTGACAAACAAACATACAGTACTTCACCCTATCCCTATCACAGCCCCCTCCCCCTTAATCATTTTTACACTGTCTCTTCCTTTTCCAGTGTCTTCCTGCCAATTCAACTCTGGCACGGTTCAACACTCTGTAATATCATCAGTATCGCAGATCTTGCAGGCTTTGTGAATGATCCCTTCTCGCAGCTGCTGCAAAACCAGTTCTGTGGTGAAGAAATCAAAACAAACACCTCCAACACATTACATTTGGCCTGCTAGACTTTTTTTTTTCTATAGATATTTTTACTTATTGGCTGGGGGGCTGAAAACATTTTGTCCTCTGTCAATAAAACCTCATTAGAACCTGTTCTGCAGTTCGAAATCAGACTGAAAGCCTTCCCTCTGTCCAGTCTCCAGGTAACTCTGCCCTCTTGCTGTTTAGCTGTGAAACGTGCAGCAGTGATGGCTGCTGTAAATATTAGCTAATGAGCTGTGGGTTTGCTGCATCCTCACATTATTTGAGCTGCAGGGGCCTTTTGTGCCTTGATGAGCACGTAGATTCTTTCTTCATCTGCATTAAGCGTTGTTTCTTACTCACGCAGTTTGCCGTGGGGCTGCGGCATTTATTTTTCAGTGACTAATACGCGTCATGTTCACTTTTTTACATTGTTTATGTTAAAATGATGTAATCCAACTGGATAAAAATAAAATGCACACATAATTAAAACACCTAAATGTTTTTTGAGTGACAAACCTGAGAGACAGACATGACTTAATGGGTCCTTCTATAAAGCAGAAACCAGCTGTACAATCTGCTGGCCATATGGCGCCTGGTGAGAAAAACACTGCACGGCAGCTCGGACTCAGGAAGACCACAGCATTAAACTTTCACATGAGCAGGATGAGCAGGGAGACAAAGTTCAAGCCCTTTGTCGTTCATGAAACTTTAACGGGCATCTGAAAGATTAATAACACTCTTAACACACTTTCACTGCTGTTGCGTTACAGCTGAAGTGCAGCTGTAACGGTGTCAGCGGATCTGCTCATCATTTACATGTTACACTGCAGACTTTCTTACGCCATCGTTTTTTGTGGAATATGTTGACAATAAGACCATTTTTTAAAGTTCACATCAGGGATCAAACCAAGCTCTCAGCCAAACACTGGTCTACGCTGATTCTGGCTTTGTCTGACCAGCAGCGCTCTTGGAGACACTGGCTGGTGGAAGCAGCATTTATTTGTTGTGTCTCAGCTTTGCCCTGGCAGCTGTTTAAAGATGGTGTGAGGAAGTGCTGAAGGGGTCTGTAACAATCTGGTTATTCTTTAGAATGAAGATTTTGCTGGTTTCCTGCCATAAAATGGTAAGAAAATCATAAAACAAATAAACAAACAAATACATCTTTAGCTTCAGCATTTAACAAATGGCTCCTCTTGATTCAGAAACTTCAAAGAATTTCTGCTTTGTCTGGGTGATAAAACCCCTATACATACATACATATATATATATATATATATATATATATATATATATATATATATATATATATATATATATATATAGCGAGAGAGAGAGAGAGAGAGAGAGAGAGAGAGAGAGTACTGTAACATCCATGTGGGAGAAATACACCAGCCTCACGCATTAAACAGAGCTCCTCCACACTGAACTGTCACAGCAGGTCCATGAACAGCATTTCAGAAGAGCTTTAAAACACATTTTCACAGCATTGTTTCTTTTTTGGAACAGAGGAGCCCCGAGGCGTTTTCCCTCGCTGTGAGAGTGTATGAATAACTGTTTATTGGGCTTAGCAGATGCTTCACAGTCAGGGGGAATCACTCTCTCGCTGCAGCACAGATGGGGACCCTCTCCTCTAGTTTATGCTGCATCCAACATGCAGGACTTCCATTAAAAGAGGCGGTTCGTGGTGATTCAGTGTGTTGTGTTTAGGTTTTCTTTGAACGCATGGCATCTGGCTTCACTTCCCAATGGTGAGCTTGATGGGAAAATTTTTCGGTGTAGACAAACGCTGTCACAGGAAACCACCGCTGTTTGTCTTTACATCATGGGAATATAACTTTTTACTGCTGTGGTAGAAGCATCTGCAGTTATTTTGCCATCTATCCAATCTGGGAGCACGCATAATTTTTTTAATTTTTCTTTGGCTTTTCATTTGCAACAGACTGGGAATTTTGGAAGGAGAGTCATGCCAGAAAATATCCATCTAAGTTCTGCTTGGCCATACAGCACTGACAGCTGTTACATGGCAGAGGTCCAGGGGACTGTGGGCTGAAGGTCTTGGCAAGACATAGGCCACATCCTCCAGTCTACAGCAAGCTTATCTTATCAAAATGGCATTTTAAAAACTTCCTGAAGTATGCTAGACCCATGCTTTTGTCATTTATCCACCTCAGGTGTACAGAGGCAGCTACTAGAAAAGAACCTAAGTTTGAAGTCTTTGAAATTAAAATCCTAAATCACCTCGCTCATGTGTCCACATGGGAGGAAGCTGGGTATTTTCAGTGAGTGTCAAGATGGTGCCAAGTCAGTATATCAGCTGAACAACTGCTCTCTAACAGCCTGCAGCCTTACTTAAGCAGATCCTGGAAAGAGCCTCTGCACTGAACTCCTCTTCATCACTGAGTCATTGTGTGGCTTACATTTTCCCGATTCTGGTACTTCTATGGTTATGAGGGCTTAGAGTAACAACAGTAGGTCAATAGAGAGAAACCCAGCCCATCAATCAGAACACCACATCTGGCAGTACATGAAAGCGTGATTTGATACATGATTTCATCCCTGTAACACCACCATCCACAAAGTCCCATTGGCTCCGATGTAGGACAGGTAGGTCTGACCGCTAGGGCATGATGCCATAATAGGACACCGCATATTCTCCTTTCAGTGCATGCCTTATGAGATATGATAGATGTTCCTGACACTTCCTAGAGAACACGATTGCGTGCACTCTGCAGCCTGGCATGCCGGGGAGTGCAGAGGGGCGCATAACAGACCGAAGCAGAGGGCATGCATTTGCAGATGTACATGTGCAGCTTTAAAAGAGCACGGAATTACAGAATTACATCCTGCTATAGTGCAGATATTTGAATACAGACGGACACTGCTAAAACAACTCTAATTGCGAGAGGTATTTTTGTGAAGCAGTTTCTTTCTATTATAGCTAGGACACACTGAGGAGGCGATCTCAGTGATTATTTAAAAAATAGTCGATCAAATACTCACTTAAAACCCCGACAACAAAAAGTTTCAGCACTGAGAACTCATTTATATCCATCACGCTGGGAGATTCCAGTTACACTTGAAGGAAAGCTCAGCTGCAGCTCCGTGGAAATGTACATTTGAAGCGATCCATAATTGAAATTATCCCAAAAAGCGCGAGTTCCGTCATGCTGTCAGCAGAGCGGCGAGTGAAGGAGGGTTGATTTTTTTCCCTTGGGCGGTGGGGGAGTGTGTGGGGGTACCAGAAAAAAGAAGAAAAAAAACCAAATAAAAAGAAAGAAAGAAATCGGATTCCAGTGCGCGTTTCTTGACTGTCCTCGTGATGATCGCGGCCGCTTCTCTGTGCCGTCAGGAGTCAGAGCTCAGGACCGTAAACCCGTCCTGCATCCTCGGGAGGGGGAGGGAGCGCAGGGGGAGAGGAGGGAGCGAGGGGGAGCAGTCACACTGGATCATACAGTGTTTACCAATTAATTCTCAGCAGGCGGTTGGAGACATTTAAAAGTGAGACGGGGAATTATAGTTGATGTGTAAATGACATAATAAGGATTCATCAACAACAAATAAAAAATAGGTCACCCCCCACCACCTTTGTCTCTCTCCCCCTTATAAGAGGTCGATTCTACATTAGAACACATGCGCGTGTAATTCATATATATATATATATATATATATATATATATATATATATATATATATATATATATATATATATATATATATATAAGTTTTAATTACAGTATAATTGTGATCTAGATAGTACTCTAAGTTATGGCAAACAAACTTTTTTTCTATGAAGCAATACTGACCTCGTGTGGTTTCTTTTCACATTGCACCCTCAATCAGTCAGCCTGGATTAAGTACAGAAAATGATTAAAGCCTTGTGTAACATTCAGATTATGCAACCGCTGAGTGCATTTAAATGCAAATTAAACTAGTCCTGTTTGTTGTTAGATTTAAAGGCTTTTGAATGATGGCAATCCCCTTTGCCGCCTCCCCCACTTTGTCGACAAAGCGGGTCAGTCAGCTTATTGATTGAATTTGGGGTAGAAAATGTTCTCGTTGCTCTGTAAATTAACTGTTAAAGTCTACAATCAGCTCTGCTTTGCTTGTTAAATTATGCTAAAGCTGACGTTAGTTATCTTTTTTAAGCTCTCAGCCTGTTGCGTCTTATTTTAAGATTTTGATTTTGGTTTTCTTTCATGAATGACACAGTATAATTATCATTTTCACTTTGATCCTTTTACTAACACAGACATGCATTTCTTTCTCATGCGGGCAAAATAATGTTGCAACAATAGTGTGCCAGAACAGGAAGATGGTGCTGTTATCCATGCACAGGCAACCTCTGGCAGGTGGTGGAGATGGCCTGAAAGGCATGAGCTTGAAGGGATGAACAATAAATCAAAAACAAAAACCAGAAAAGCCACGCATGAAATAATTCTGTAGAGGAAAAAGAAAACAAAAACCATTGTCAGGTGGCAGAACAAGTAACCCAGAACACTTCCCTGGAAAAAGCAGCTTCTGAAGAAATTAAAACGTCTCTGTTGAAGAGATTTCTTGAAAGCACACTATGTGAACTGAGTTCATTTTATGTGGCCTGTTTTCTGAACCTGCATGTAAAAGTTTGTATGTTAAGTCTTGGTCAAAATAAATCATGTGTGTGTGTGTGTGTGTGTGTGTGTGTGTGTGTGTGTGTGTGTGTGTGTGTGTGTGTGTGCGTGCGCGCGCGCGCGCCTGTTTTCTTTTGTATCAAAACTAACCTCAGGTGGGCAATTAGAAGCCTGAAAATGCATCTCATTATCACATAGCATGGGGTCTGCAGGACCCTGCAGGGGTGTTTTCAGAGGGTGGGCATGGGGTGACACCCCCCCACCACCACCACCACCACCTCCACACACACTTAAGTAGGATTATAAATTTTACTTAAGTAAAGGGTCATAACGCTGTGCATCAGTTATTCAGTGTTTAAAATCTTGTGCAGTGTCAGTTTCCGTGTTATCTCCACAGTATGAGATCTTTGTTCTTTGTTCTGTTACCCCTTTAAAAAATCCTGCAGTGGTCCCTGCCTGACAGAAAGGCTTGTAAAAGTATTTTTCCTGATGCATTAACACCATCCTGGTTTTGTAACGCCTTAAGTTTATCTTTAGGGCCTTCTGCCAGAAAGAATTAATAGTAAACTTTTCTCAAAGCGGCCAGAGAAGGCAGTGATCTGGGTGGGTGACGTTTCTAGATAAGGGACGCGGCAGTAGGCCCGGTCGTGTGGGCTCATTTGTGCCGGGAGTCCCGCCGCTCACCTGTCTGTCACGGGAAACGTTGACCTTTGACCACCACTGGGTGACTCCAGCTCGTTCTCGGTGAATTTGGGGTAAATTCCACTCCACATTTTTAAGATGTACTCCAAAGCCAGGCTGAATACTGGAGGCTTACTGAACCGGTTAAAATAGGATGTCAACAAGTGACGCAGGAGAGCTGGAACTCAGAGTTGTAGGAGGAGAGACAGCTACGCCTCTGTGCGGGACAGCAGCAGCAGCAGAAGCAACAACGCAAGCTACAACCGCAAGGTAGGTGAAAACCTCCTTAAAGTCAGCGTTACTAATCACTTTGCGTTCATCTTGTATTTATCGCGCTTTTTAAGGACACTTTAACTGGTCCTGACCGCTGTATGCGCCTCATTCTGCCTTTTAATTGCGACGGGAGGGAATCCTCCGCGCCAGAGCGCGTTTAAAGATCTCCACGTTTAAGAAAGCAGCGGCGCTCTGGAAACACACAAATATCTCACAGTCAAACGAAACCTTGTCACGACGTGCGACTTTATTTTTGGTATATTCGGCACCGATGTATTTCAGTCATTTCATGTTTATACGTGGTTCACTGCCGCTTCGTGTCCACCTACCGTATTAAACATAATAAAGAGGCGGTGTAACTTTTGAAGAAAAGTAACATTACTAATGAGTGTGTTATATGCCGTTTGGTATAAATGACGGTGTCACACTGCTCTAACGATTATATAAACCTCTGATAGGGTGGTTTGCTGCAGGGCGTCGGAGTTTGGGAGAGGGTTTGGTTGGTGACTTTTTCTTACTCATGAAATGTGACGCGTCTGGGCTCAAGTACATTTCTAGAGGCTGAGTGCAGAATGTAACCGAAGGCCTTCTGAGCAACAGGCTTTACGCTTTGTTTTGACTGAATGCATCCATGAAATGACTGCTTATCGCGCTGTGCTGCCTTTTTAAATCTTGTGTGCCTGTGTCATTGACTAAACTAAACCACATTCTGTGTCCATGTCAGTGTTGTGTTTTTGTGCAGTTCGGCGTCTGTGTATCAACAGGCGAGCTCCTACATGCACACCCAGGCCCGCAGTTTTCTCAAAGACAGACATAAAACTGCTGCCTGTGCATGTCCAGAGCTCTGCCTCTGTTTATCGCCCCATCCTCCTGCTAATTCCTCCTAAACCTATCTGCTGTATTCCTACCTATAGACCGGAAACTACACAACACCACTGGAAATCTGACAGTCGCAGGAGGTGTGGCAGCAAAAGAACAAGCCTCACTTTGTTTTGGCCACATTTACATGAAGTCATTGCAAAGTTATTAAGTTGTCTTTGAGTGAATCTTAAATAGAAGTTTAGGGTGTAAATCATTTGCGGGAGTTGGAACATTACATGTAATTGTCAGCGCTGAGCTCACACCCACACTTGGATCCTTGCGGTTATGTAAGTGTTAGTTGGCAGATATGGACGCACACCCACAGCAAAGCTGACCTAAAGTGAAGAATACACCAACATAGTTTTATGTGTGCATAATGCTGCAGCCCAAAGAGCCTCTCATAGATTACAGTTGTATTACTCATCAGCTTGCAAAGCCATCAAAACAAACGGAGCCACAATTCACTGCACGAATGTTGCGTGTCTGCAGCAGTGACTGAAGGTTGCAGGGTGACTGCTCTATTAGCAGGAGGTCAGAGGCTGATGCTTACCAGTGAGGTTATAGATTTATTATTTCATGCTTTTTTTTTTTTTATAACTTTTTCAAAGACAGTAACGTGGAAATGCATGAAGAGTGAAAGTCTTGGGCAGTAGCAGTGTTTTTTGTAGGACAACATGATGCCAGTAGTGCTCATTTTTCGAGTCATTTAATTTTGTTTGTGTTACTGGGTTTTTGTTTTTTTTTTTATTTGCCCATTTATCCTAGAAAAACAAAGAAATCTTGTTAATAATTTCTCTTTTTTTGACTGAAACATTAGTTAAAGTGGTTCAGATAACTAAGTGGGGATGCTTCAGAGACCCAGAATACGCTGGAGGGATTGGATCTCTCAGCTGGCTTGGGAACGCTTCAGTGTCCCCGTAGAAGAACTGGAGGAGGTGGCCAGAGAGATGGAGGTTTGGGCGTCTCTGCTTAAACTACTACAATTGCAACACAGGCCCGGATATGCAGCACACAGAGGAGCCACCACAAAATTAATATGGCGCAACAGATAAATAGATTCCACTGGCATCGGTGAATGGCATCTTATTTCCTGATATTCTGGTGGCCAATATCGGCCAAAGTAACTGCCTTAGTACTGAGCAACTGAATGGCAGCAATTCCATCTATTAAAAGGGAACACTGAAGATTTAACCCTCTGAGGTCTAAGTTGTCATCAACACCAACCCTAACCTTAACTAACTAACCATAACTAGGCAATCAGATGGTCTCATTTTTGTTTTATTAAATTGTTTTCCTAAATCTTGGCAATCGGGGAACAATGAATATGATCATACTAAATGACACTCATTAAAAATATTTCCAAAAATCAGTTTGTTTTGCCTTGCTCTATAAGGTTGACGATGACTTAGACCTCAGAGAGTTAATGGAGGGAGGTAGTGGTCTGGAAGCACCGCAGCATTCGATCGATTTCATGATCATTTCAGCAGTTTCTGTGATCGCAAACCTCACACTGTACCTTTGATCTCAGGTGGGCAAATTAAACACACGTTCACATAATCCTGGAGCTAGAGGTGTAGGTAATGATAAAGAAAGGTATTCTGGGAAAAAAATATAAAGCCACTAACTAAAAATATACTGTCCAAAGAAGATCTCCTCCTGGTGGTCAATCATCTCAGACCTGTCACTTATCAAACGTGGCTCGGTACAGGTTGATAAGCACTAATACAGATGTGATGTGGTAAGAGTTCAGCAGCTGCCTCCAGGAACATCAGGGCTCACTGAAGGTGTGTTGTCCTTGGCACTGAAATGCTGTTGAAGAGCACGATGATCTCCTCCCCTGCCTCCCGCTTCTCTTTTCTCTCCGCTTCTCTCTCATGTCATGTCATGGCAGGCTTTTATAACAGCCTCTCAGCACTCTAATGAGGCCAATGAGTCGCCCCTAAAGGCAAGGTGGGTAGTGAGAGCTACAGCTCTGTATGATGTGCCATGTTTAAAAAAAAAAAATCCAAAGGCTTCACTTGTGATCACACAAAACAATACAGGTTATATAAAGACTCCTAACCAGCAATTTCCATTCACTTGCAAACTGCTGAATAGAATAAACAGAGAAGAGTGATCTCAGAACGTCCTGTAAGAGATAATTGTTGCCATTTAATTTGTTGTGTTTACCGAACAAAGGTTGCGGCGACACATGCATTTCTGTGTCAGTTACTGCCTCATCTTTGTTCTGGTGTCATCAACGTGATCGGCAGTTGGCGCGCCGGCGTGGGTTCAGCGTTGGGTTGCGGCAGTAAATGTGCATATGCATGTTTTAGTGAGTGAGTGGGTGAGTGTGTTAGCTCTGTACCCTGGTTGTAAGAGAAAGTGTGGAGTGAGATGTGCAGAATAGTTGCATAACCAGTGCTTATCGGTCCAGCACTGCCGGAGTGATAGGATGAGGGAAGCATGGCAGCTTGAAATTCCTTCAGTCTCAGTTCTCCGTTTGATTTCATACGGCAGAAAGTAGATTACAGCAGACGGAAAAAACAAACAAAAAACTGATGCTCTTTTTTGCAAAATGTAAAGAGAGCATCTCACTATTTTCTGATATCAGTTTGACAAAACTGATAATCTAGGAAGTTGTAGATGAACTAGATCAGACTGATTTTTTTAAATTTATTTTGCTTATCATGATACTGTTCTGCAGGGCGAGTTATTCTGGATCGTACTTGAAATCAACCATCTGCTGATCCTGACAGGCGCACGGTGCAGTTTGGGTCCGGGTCTCCTTTCCCCCCAACTAGCTCTCAGCTTTGAAGCTTGAATTGTAGTTGAATTCATGACGAGGGTGATTTTCTGAAGGATGTTGTGTGAAATCCCGCTTAGGCTCATAAATACTGCCTTAACCTGCAGTCACCCCCAAGCTGCTGGATAAAGATGAAACCACTGATGGAGCAAGTTGACAAAAGCTCTCGGTTATCTTTGTCTTTCTGTGAAACACAGTCGATCAAAGCCGTCTTCACTTCAAATTCTCGCGCTCAGTAATGAGCAGCTCTACGAGTTTCTTAGTGATGAAACACAGGATGAAACGTTTGGTGAAAGATTCGAGCAGGAAACACCGTGAACAATCAGCTGGACAGTGCTCTCACCAATCAGCCATCACACAGAAGGAAACACACCACGGTGAAACACACGAGATACATCTGTTTTTTGTTTTTTAAAAAGTATCTCTTCTGCCTCAGTTTCCAGCTATAACCATGTCATAATCATTGAATTCTGAATGCGTTGCAGCACTAATATTGGGAGCGGACGGGCTAAGAAAGGACAAAGCTTCTTCTTCATGTGGTGATGCAGATATCTGGATCCCGAAACCCAGCTTCACCTCCTGCTTCTCCCTCAGACTCTCCAGCCTTGACAGACCAGAACTTAAAAAGAGGAAGACTTTACACAGGTAAGCGAGGAAGTAGATACATTTACCCCGAGACTGGCCTTGTTAGAGACTCATAAAGATATTTTGTTTCTGGAGCTATAGCTCAGTGAACAGTCTGTTCTGCTCTGGCATTCAGGACAGCATGTCATCATTCCATTACTGTCCATCTGTCTGTATGACATGTTTGTCAACAGAATAACACACTCCAACTGTTTATCGCATTTAGCCACATACAAATATGTAGAATAGCACTGATCTGCAGCGATCAGCATGTCAGATTCCCCGAAAAACTCAGTTTACACTTGACTCAATGGCCCGGGCTCATTCTAGGCCTTAATATCAGTTTGAAAAGACTGAGACGTATCGGGGAACCCTGGGATTTGACAACTTGTATCTTTTGAGATGTATCACTGCTGAACTGGTCTTCCTTAAATTTTCCTAGCAGTGGGACATTTGCTTCGAGTCTGTCTCCTCATAAGTGGTAAGCCAACATCCCACAAACAGTTTCTGAGGTCTGGAAGAGGAACGCCTGCCGCTAATCGTTGTTCAGTCACTTAAATCACGTGGTTTACAACATTCTGTCAAATAGTAACTGAGCTCTGCGTGCATACTTCAGTCTGTGGCACGCAATCTGAAAGGCACCAGTGTTTGCATAAATGTGGAAGTGCACTTAATAAAGCCCCCCCGTGTGTTGGCTTATGTCTCAATAGTATGCATGCATTGTCTTCCTTGTTTTAAAATATTTTAGGCACTCTTTGCTCTGGAATCCGGTAGAAGGTAGAAGAGAAGATATGAAGCTCTTACCGCCCTGTGAGCAAGTCTGAATTTACATTCTCAGAGTTAATATGTCATGTTGTGTTTAATCATCTACCAGTGGCTTCATTCCTTACACAGAGGAACTTCCTTAAGTCAGCCATGCAAGAGATTGGAAGTTGCTTTTTGTGAGACTTGTTGCCTTGGTTTTGCCTTGGGGAAATATTTACCTTTTCTTTAGGTATAATCTAAAATAGCTGCTTGTGACATTGTGTCAGAGATTTTATGAGAATATGATAAGACTGTCAGAGGTTTCAGATCAAACAGGCTGTAGTGGTTCAGTCAAGTCCACACCCCTACACTGTGTGCTAGCCACCTGCACACGTGTCAGTCCAACATGGCCTTATATAGACAACTTGTGTGTGAACTGTACGTGTACAGTGTGTTCCATAGTGAAGAAAAAACAAAAAATGTCTTGTAAGTGTTTGCGTGATTGGTTAGGAGGTGTGACTTTAGTTTACATGTGCCAGTGAGAAAGCTGTTTAGAGAGGGTGGCAGAGGTGAGGAATGCGGGTGTTCCTGTTGATCGGCATTGCTGTAGCAAATTTTGGATCTAATCCCTCTAATGTTTCACACAAAACACCGGAACACTGGTACACCGTCTGACAGCAGGAAGGAGACTTGTAGCACTTGTGAGTGTTTAATGCTGAGAACCTTTGTTAGTTTCCTTGTTTGTTTGTTTTTATCCCAGCGACTGATAATCGTTTGTATTTATCTCATTTACTTTTTTATTGCACACATTCAACGTTCACCGATAACAACAAACATTCCTTCAACTCTGTATCATCTTAAAGGTCGCACAGCAGCAACGCAGAGTGCATTACATCACAAATTTGTGACAGTTTCTCGGTTTTCTTTTTCGAAGAAATCTCACAGCCTCACTGTGCATTCAGAATCTAATATAGTGTCTTCTCTTTGGCTCACCAGATTGAATGAACCACAGCAGGCTGGGACCAAGGACAGCAGTTTTCAGGTAAATACCACAGTCTGGTAGAGTCGAGCACATTACGCTCTCAGGGTAAAAGCTAATATAGAACAAGCGTGAAATTGCAGACTTTACCCCTACGTGATCCAGAATATTCACAATCTAATCAATCATACAGGTTAGAAGTTTAAAGTTTTTTTTTTTAATTTATTTGAAAAGCATGTACAGTAATGATGAGTGGCACCGTGCTGAAAACATGGAAGATTAATTGTTATTTTAACAGTTATAAGAGAAAGGGTGTGTGTGTGTGTGTCTGCTAATTTCTCAGGTCTTTCAAAATAACCTGTTTGTCAAGGAGTGAATCTCTTAAATAACTGCAGCATGGGAACAGACACTTTAGAAAAGTGCATCAGTGAAAGCAATTTGGAATTATGAGAAAAAGCCACGGCCACTTTACCAGCTGTAAGAGCAAGAAAGCTTTTTACATTGCTGTTCACAGAATTTGCATTGGTATGATGTGATAAGCTCAAGTTGAATGTGAATATGAAAATCATTGGGTTTTAATGATACAGCTAAGCAGATGCATTTATAATACAAATATCTATTATGGAGTTGTCTTTTAGAACTCATTATTTTGTATTTTTATTTTAACAGGTTAATGGAAGATCATCGTCACCACAAACCTTTATAGAGGCGCCCAGCATCTATCCATTTCCAGCCAAGAAGGAAGACGAGGTCATCACAGCTGATTGCAATGAACTGGAGATTACCAGGGACTTGAGCAGAACTCGAGCTTTTTCAAATACTGACTCTGGAACACGTAAGCATAATGGCTTGCACATACTTTTATGCGGGTCCCAACCAAGGACTTGCACTGGATCTCTAACTCGAGTTGAGTTAAAAGAAAACATAAAGGACCTTACAAAGCCTTTAAACCAGACTGATCTTCAGGAAGTAGCTGACAACCCCTCTGGAGCCATGTTGTCTTCCACCGTGGTTACAGTTCTTGCTCCTCACTGGAGTGGCCGACTGCGACGTTCCAAAAGACTTGATGGAACTGGTAACTCAGAAGCCCAGGGAAACACACAGGATGGGACAAGTGTTGCAGCAAACCGTGGTTTTCAGCAGTCTCAGAGCCAACATGGTGTGGAGAGGGTGTTGACAGATGGACCAGAAAACCAACTGAGGGTTCCATTTTCAGATCTCAGGAGGAACACGGTGGGCTGGTCAACTAAAAGTGATCCTTTGAGCTTGAACTTTGAATCTAAAAGGGAAATGACTAAAACAATCTCTTTGGATGTAAATTCTGGAAGGATGGGCAACAGAAAAATAGAGAGGGGTCCTTTAAGCCCTTTAGCTACCAATGCTTCCTCTGTCTCTCAGCCATTTGTTGGCCAAAGCGAGCAAAGGAAAAATCCACAAACTCTCCATCAAGGTGGGCACTCATCTTCAAGCTCAACACCAACAACCAGCAATGTACTTCTGTCTTTAAGGAGAGGCAGCAATGGCAAGAACTTGAATGCAACCTCTGCCTTGTCTGAGGTAAATCCTTCCACTCTGAGCAGTTTTCCAGGTGATCAGAATGAGAAATTATTCACAACACCCCTCTCTCAGAGCTTTCTCAATAATAATGAGCAAGAAAGGCCGAAGCAGCTCCTCTCTCCGTCATCTCTTTCTTATAGGACACCTGAAACTGGCCCCGTCCTTTCCCCATCATCCTCCAGTCTGAGAGAGCAGAACATATCTGGCAGGTTCTTCTTTTCATCTTCACTGGCAAACAAAGATGCAGAAGGCAAACCCTTTTCCCAACAACCTCAGACAGTAAACAGGATTCAGTCCAGTCTCACATCTTCCCAGTCATTTCTAGGTAAAGGACCATCAGAAAGTCAACAGAACTGCTGGGATTCAGATAGAAGTACAAACCTATTCTCGGAGACCTCTGTCTCCTTGCCCAGACAGTCCCAATATGACTCCTCTGCCAAAATGAAAACCCATTCCTTCCCTAAAAGGACCACCCTGAAACAGACTTCCTGGTGGAAGCAAGTTACCCAAGAAGGCAATTCCCATCTCACCCTGAAAGACACAACCAACAACAAAGACACGCCGAACACAACCTTAGCTCCACCGTCCAATAATAATAGTGACATAACCTCTGCAAGTCAGCCTGATAACAAACGAGTGAGTAGTCCAGTCAACAATAACAGAGACAACAATAACACAAAGTCAGCTTGTGCAGGTAATAATAACTTGTTTATGAGGACACAGGGAGGAACTCAACATCTCAAACAAAGAAATACTGGGAATTCACCTGACCATGATTTGCACAGAGCTGTCAAACAGCAGTGTGGCTTAAATTTAAACAACAGAGAATACCAAAAGCCACACAGTGTGTCAGATATTTTGTCTAGTTCTAAAATTAGCAGAGCTGCAGCACAAACAACACTGAGTCAACCTAAAGATCCCAGCAAATATGATGTAAGTGATAGTTCAGCAAACATGTCCGAGGTACCACCTACTATGCAACATCCCAGGAGTTCAGATACACCCACAGAGAGCAGCAGCAAGTACAAAAATAACTATTGTCCACCCAAAACCAAGAACACCCCCGTATCTCCTCACAGCATGGACTCACAAAGGTTTACCAGCACATCTCTTTCTCTTGATTTCACCAGCACTCTCAGCAGTAAAGCTCATACATCTCAAAATGCCTCTGGTCCCCAAACCTCAAAAATGAAAAGTGGTTTTTCCTACCATTCTCATTCAGTGTCTTCTCAGACCAGTATTGATACCTCATCGTACACAACCTGCACTGGCTCTTTGTCCCAAAAAACTAATTTTACCAGCAGTTCCTTGGCCACACCTCTTGGATTTGAAAGAAGCTATGCTTCCGTTCCTAAACCTTTCCACCCTAAAACTGTGTCCAGCCTGATTTCCACAGCCAGTTCTGTCTCCAAAAGAGACTACATCTCTATAGCCACCGCTTCCAACTCCTCTTCCTCTACCACTGGCAGCCACCCTGTAGCCACCACTGCCTCAAGTTCTTCCCTTCTTATTCCTGCTGTCACTTTTGCCATTACATCTTCTCCCACCTCTGCCACTGTCTCCTCTCTCCTGACCCCTCCTCCAACCCCAGTTATTACCAGCCCCAGCTCAGAAACTTCAAGCCCTAAGGAAGAGGGGAAATTTTTCCAGCAGCCCAAAGAAAGAGTCAAATAAACTTGGCCCTGGGGTAGAGAAAAAGAGAGTGAGAAGAGTGACATGGGATGATTCGGTGGATCAGCAACACTCAGAGCCCATCGCTGTGAAGAAGCCAGAGTCATCACAAGTCCAAACAACTCCTCAAGCTGCATCCAGGTACCTCCGAAATGCTCCATCCATCTTCTCCTTTCTAAGATCAAACAGTTCAACAAGTTCATCTCCTCTTTCCTTGACTAACCCCAAGACCTCCAGCATAGAGGTGGGGAAAGCAGGAAAGTATAGATCCTTATCATCTGACTCCGCTGATTTAACATTCAGGGAGTTTGAGAGAAACAAGCAAAGAGCTGGTGATGCCATGATCTTTAACCCGGGAAGACAGGACTTAACCACGCCCAGGCAGGAAAGGACACTATCAGTGGAATCTGGTACAGTTCAGTTTCATTCCTCTGCTCCTCTCTCCCTCCCTCCTGACTTTTCAAGTGGTTATAAGGTCCGTTATAGCTGTCCTCCTTACTCCACGCTCATGTCCACAAGGATGGCACAAGGAGAGACAAAGTCGAGAACACCCAGATCACCCCTCTTCTCACAGCCCTCCCAGTCAAATTACACCCCACATCTTTCTGTAAATACTGACCCAGTTTCAGTCAAGACCTTATCCTCATCCAAACCTCCCATGTCACCTACCCGACCGTCCTTTTCCCTGTCCTTACCCCTCCAAAAGAAACCTGCCAAACAAGAAGGTCCAAAGATTGGGATTTCAGAAACTGATCAAGCAAGCAATAATCACAGCAGGGATAAAAGCCAAGATCGAAACCTTTTACTTGTCGACAACAGAGTTCAGATCAGACCTCCTTCCCTGCAAGGTGATAAGGCAGACAGCTCTTCAGCAACATATGTAACTGAGACACTGGTTTACACCATTCAGTCCAAAGTAGATAAATCTACAGCTACAACAGCCACCACACCTAACCCTTTACAACATAACACAAACATGCTGGTTTCTGTGGAGACCATGTTAAGTCAACAGTCTCACACAGGGCAGAATAAGGGAGCAGCAGGTGAACCATGTTGTCATTCAGGTCAGAGCTCCAGTAGCAGCAGCTCAGCAGAGAGTCCGTGCCAGGATAAAGAAGATTCCAGCAGAAGCATGAAGGAGACTTTAATGGGGAAAAGCAGATTTTTCTCCATGGATGTTAATAATGAACAAAACACGAAGAGAAGCAGATTTGCATTGAAGAAAAGTGTCAGTACACCAAACTCCAGTTTGTCAAGGTCAGAGTCAGACAGGGCCAAGAGTAACAACAAAGTAGACCAAGTCTTTAGCAAACTGAAACAAAAATTCAGCACAAGACGTTCAGCCTCACAAGCACCCTCTGTTAGTGGATCGAGCGATGTGAGCGCTGTCAGTGATGTCATCGTCGAGAGTAGGAAACCTCCAGAGGAAACGGTTCCCGAGAAAGTCATGGTGCTGAACGACAATAAGGAAAATGAAGGTTCAAATAGGTGGGCACAGAATAGATACATTCTCATACCGTCCTCAGCTGCCGGAAACACAAACGCTGGAAATCAGCACTTCAGCTGGTCAGAAAAATCACCTCCAGAAACTGACCAAGACATGCAAAATGCTTGTGCAGAAAAAATGTCTGAAAAGAGAGCCCCAGTTTATCTGACAGTCCACGGTCCAGCAATTGAACAGTTCGACCTTGACCAAGATGAGATAGATTATAAAGCCACAAACCAGTACCTCTCTTCTAGAGATCCGAGTCCCAGTAGAAATCCAGCTTCATTCAGGAGGTCCACACCCAGCCCCAGGAGCCCATTCTCTCCCTTCTCCTCTCTCTCACCTCTCTCTCCATTTTCCTCATCTGATATAACAGATGACAGCGTTTTCTACAGCCCGAAGCTGCACCGCCGCAGAGAATCCTCCTCTCCATGCGAACCAGTAGAAGGAATCAGCTTGGGAGGTTCAAGAAGAAGCCGAGCATCCACGGGTCCTCCGTGTGCGAGCCCAGGACACGACAAGGAAAACTTGGCATCCTCATATGCAGACTTAAAGTATGGGATTGAGCCTGGGAAGTCCTTTTCTGTGAGTTCTGTTCTCTGCAGTCGACCCTCTGGACCTGGACGTATTTCCACTGGATCCAGATTCATGAGTGTGGGTGACCTCTCTCAGTCTACCTTGTCTTGTGGAGGTAATAGCAGAGACTTGGATCAGTGGTCTGTCAAACCTGACTGGATTGATCGCCAGGCTGCTAATGATGGTCGAATGTCATATTTTCCAGGTGATCCTGGTCAAATGCGATCAAGGTCTCTGCCTCGATCACTGACCAGGTGCTTGGCAAACTGGAGCTCTGGAGACCCTTCTCAACATGTAAATATCACAGCTTCGATGCCTGCTCACCTTCGGAGCCCAAACATGAACAACTGTCAGTTTGCATGGGATACAGAGGGTCCCCCGACTCCTCCTCCAACACCTCCCCTGTCACCGGTGTCCAGACGCATGTCCAGACCTCCCAGCCTTTCCTCTCCTACCTTTCCCAGCTCATCAGGAGCACTACAGCCAGCAGACAGCCAGTCATCCAGGGGGCATTTGCCCTTGAGAGGTTATGTATCCAGCCTTAGCACCTTTGATGAGTCTTCAGACAGCAACTCAGACACAACAACTGATGACGAATATTACTTAGAAACAGATGACGATGGAGAAAAGGAGACAGAATTGTAAAAGCAGAACTAGTTCTCTAAAAATGCAAGTTTCTGAAACATCCATGAGAAAAGGGAGGGGCTGTAATCTTTCATCTGCTTTTCTGCTGCTTTTGTTCACTCTGTTGAGACCTGAGGTCAGTCAGGACAGAGAGGGGCCTGCATGATTTGCTTTTCAGAAGTGTGGTTGTGGTCAGGGTAAAATCGTATACTGTGTGAGTGAGCATGGATTTTCAGCATAAGTACTGTATATATTTGACTGCAGATCTGTAATTCGTGGATAACAAATATCCATTTCAAGTTTGTGTCGCATGGCATCAGTGAGGTGTATACTATATCTATGTAGTAGTTTTAAAGGAAACCACTTTATAAGTTTAGGCTTTTGGCACAAGTCTTATCTTTAGGTTTGCATTTCATCCTGTTAGGTAGCAATAAGTACTGAGGTAATGTGGATAAACGTGCTGTCATGATATTTCATCATCTGTGTTCTGCTAGGTTTAAAAAAAAAAAAAAAGAACTGCATTTTGGTAAATGTTCTGTCGTAAAGTCTGATATTTTCTTAGCCAAGTTTTTTAAACAGGCAGAGTGTTGCTTTAAAATGATTTTTGTACTTAGGGATGAAATATGATCTTAATATGATTTAACATTTTTGTTTTCAACCCTTATAAAATGCTCTATTCAGTGCCTGCTCTTATTTGCACAGTGAGAAATTCTTAATATATCTATTTTATAAATAAATGTAATATTTCTAAAACGCTCATGTTTCAGGGATTTCTGTTCACCTTGGTCACACTCTTGTTGTTCCCTTTTGTCAGATTATCCAACTTTAATCAGCATAATTTGGCTTTGAGTCATTAGTGTTTCCCATTGCAGTGTTTACATGCCCTAAGTGAAAAGGTATGCTGATAATTAGCGTGACAAAAGATTTTGTTCTGCATTCCAGTGTGAAGTTTGATCTTCAATGATCAAATGAATCGCAGCGCTTTAAAACAGTGTCTGCTCTAGGTGGGGCTGTTCAACGGTCTCACATTATTCAAGCGGGTGTTTCCTTTTGTTATCAACACACTGTGTGTTGATAGTTAGATAAAACATCCATTAGTGGCTGTTGGCAGTGTACTTGTCTCCTAGCTTTCCTCTCCCATGTATGCCGAATTTTTCACGGTGAGATTCTCACACTGAGATGCCACAATCCACTTTGTATTATTAGCCATGACATCACTGGGGAAGGGCATGGCTGCTTCACATCATGTGTCATAGTCTCCAGAGCTTTTGAATCTGGTTTTCTATGTTATGTCATAAAAGGGGAAAGTGTGGAAGGGATCACGTGGCAAAGGTGAAAGACATTTTCCAGACAATATCTTCACCCAGACCAAAGCCAGGCCTGGAGCTCACTGATAAAGAGACAGACAGAGTTATGCTGGTTGTGGCTTTTATTTTATAACCTAGAAAAGTTTGAATCAGTGTTGCAGTAGGCTTAGTAGACATCTTAGGAGTGTAGGGTAGGAAGTACAACTAGGGTCAATATCTACAGCAATCAATATCTTCTTTTTTTTAGATGTTCCATAAAATGGAGTGGGTTTTTTTTATTTGACTTTTTAGTATTACAGACCACTACAAACCAAACCAGTCCATAAAAGCACACTATTCTCTGCACTTTATCTACCTCACATCCCCACCTACGACCCATTTAGAATCACCGGTTAACCCAATCTGCATGTTTTGGACTGTGGAAGGAAGTCAGAGCCCCAGAGGAAACCCACGCAGGTACAGAGAGAAAATGCGCATTTGAGCTTACCACCTCACCACCATTATGAATGTATAATAAACCTACAACTCCAGCATTAAAACACTGATGTAGACCTGCATTAAAATAATCACTGAATTCTTCAAATCTGCATTAGAAGAATGAAGGTTTGAGTCACTGTGAGCGTCTCATTACGACGTGTAGCTGCAGGCTGTTAAGTGTGAAAGCTGCAGATTGAGCGTGAGAGCAGTATCAGCTGACAATAAACATTATTTTTTCTTGTACTGTTAAACACCAGCATTAGAGGCAGTCATGGTGGCATCAAACAGCCCACAGAGGAGACTGGTTTGTTATTGCAGGTGCAGCTATTCAACCGAGATTAACAAACTAGAACAACTGCTTTGGAAAATGTTTCTGTTACGGTAATATTGTCATGTTTGTTCTTATGAAGTTATGTTGTAAGGTAAGTAACCTATATATCAGGTTATAAATGCATTTACTTTAATACACGGTATCAGCACTGTAACACTGATCAATAGGGAGTCTGTTTTCATAGTATTTCCACTTTTATCTCTTTTACTTGGACTCAGGTAGAATCAAATATTTATTTACAATTTGACTCTAAACTTTTTCAGAAAATGTAAAAAGAAAAAAGTCCATGTTATTTGGACTGCTTGGCTAGGCAGGGGTGACTGGGTGTTCATTTCATCCACTGCTTTATATGATAGACTACACTGCCCCCTGGAGGATTCATGAATTACTGTTAGAAAGAAAAGGCTTAAAGCCACACGTGCTATAGACCCAGGATTGACTTACAAACATGTCATAGTGACAAAATTTATATTATCAGCAGATGGATTGTGAGGTTCAGAGGAAAGACATACCACATTTTTATCTGCATAGGTGACACATACAGTAACTCAGGTGGTCATGTTTGACTGTTTTCACAGGTCAGCCTGGTCTAATTCTGTACTGAGTTTATTATATTTCAGAAGCACGTGCAAAGACTTGAAGACAAACTGCTTTTATTTAGTGGCTCGGTTACTGCAGCAGAGGTACTTTTAATGTCAGTATACAAAGACACAGCAGACAATAGTGGTGCATTCAAAACTCGTTTATTTATTCCACTCAACAAGAACAAAGGCTACAACACTATGTTTTACATGTATTCATGAAGACCCAGTGAGTGGCTTTATTCTTCTGCTTTCTGTAAAGAGAGAAATCATGATCATCAAGTTTTGTATTTGGGCAAATATAATTAAAGCTACTAAAATATGATGATAACCCATTTTGCACGACTGACCTTAGCTCCAGAGTCGCGGCTCTTCGCTCTCAGCTTATTGACCTGGGACTCCGCTATGTCGGCCCTCTCCTCTGCTTCCTCAAGCTCATGCTGCAACTTGCGCAGCTTACCAAGGTTCACATTGGACTGTTCCTCCTGAAAATTAGGACAGGATTGTGGGAAAATGTTAAAAGTATGGCTACGACCCAGAGGAGGCTCATACATCCCATGAATAAAGTCATTTTTGCTTACAGCTTCCTCTGCAGCCCTCTTGTAGGATTTCACTTTCAACTGCAGTTTATCCACCAGATCCTGCAGGCGGTTCAGATTCTTCTTGTCCTCCTCGGTCTGTTAAATGATTACATCGGACATGCTGCTCATTACAGCAGAACGTTTTCTATTTTTTTGTTGAATCACAGAGGAACTGAGCCTGCTGTTTACCTGATAGGTCAACTCTTTGATGCGCCTCTCATACTTGCGGATACCCTTCACTGAGTCACTGCTTTTCCTTTGCTCCATTTCCAACTCATTTTCCAGCTCTCTCACCTAGAAAGGAAGGCACAGATGCATCCTCTGTAAGACTGTTAAAGGCACCAACTCCTGTATTTTACAACACTCATATGAGGCAATTCGGTTTTAAAACATTTACCCTGGCCTCCAGCTTCTGGACCTGCTTCTTTCCACCTTTCATAGCTATTTGCTCAGCCTCATCCAGGCGATGCTGCAGATCTTTGATGGTTTGCTCCATGTTTTTCTTCATGCGCTCCAGGTGGGCGCTGGTGTCTTGCTCCTTCTTCAGTTCCTCCGCCATCATAGCAGCATCAGTAATGGCCTTCTTTGCCTTCTCTTCAGCATTTCTGCACTCCTGCACAGCCTCCTCCACCTCATTCTGAAGCTGAGCTGTGTCACTCTCCAGCTTCTTCTTTTGGTTCAAGAGGCTGGTGTTCTGTCAGGAGGATCGGGTTACTTTAGTATGCAATATTATATTACAATACAGTATTCACAAAACTGCTGACATACCTGTGAGTGTAGCAGCTGAACTCTCTCACTGACATCCAGCAGTTCCTGCTCAGCCAGCTTCCGACCTCGTTCGGTCTGCTCCACCAAAGCCCTCAGCTCATCGAGTTCGGCCTGCATCAGATTGTTACGTCTCTCCACGATGGCAATGTTCTCCTTCAGATCATCATTGCCACGAAGAGCTTCATCCAGCTGCAGCTGCAAGTCCTGTCGAGGTAGAATTTTAAAATATATAATTTTCCCAAGAATGAATCTCAGGTGTTCTCGGTTTTAAAATGTGCTACAGTAAGTGAAGCATCACCTTCAGATGAGCATGGACCCCCTTGAGCTGCTTCTGGGCCTCTGTTGCCTGCCTGTTGGCCTGGCTCAGCTGGATCTCCATCTCATTTAGATCTCCCTCCATCTTCTTCTTCAGTCTGAGAGCCTCATTTCTGCTGCGAATCTCGGCCTCCAGAGAGCTCTGCAGAGTGTCCACCACTCTCTGATGGTTACGCTTGGCCTGCTCCATCTCCTCATCCTTCTCAGTCATCTTGCGCTCCATGTCAGCTTTCACCTGATTGAACTCCAGCTGAGCTCGGAGGATCTTACCCTCTTCATGCTCGAGGGTACCCTGTTGGAAACAGGAAATGAGTGTCTTTCTCTCACAGCATTAAGAATGAGAAAATAAAGAAAGGCAATGAAGCCCATAAATAAAGCAATATTTTAAAAAAAAATCACCTCAGCTTCCTCCAGAGCGGTGTGTATCTCTGCTTTCTCTTGCTCCAGCTGTTTGCGGATCTTCTCCAGCTCATGGATGCTCTTTCCCCCTCACCAAGTTGCTCAGTGAGGTCAGAAATTTCCTCTGTTGAGGGCAGATAAATCCATTATTACCATTTACTCCATCCAGTGTAACTTAAAAGATAAACCATCTTCAAGTTATTTTTCCTACCTTGGAGATTCTTGTTTTCTCGCTTCATGGTCTCCAGATGTTCCAGAGCCTCTTCATAGGAGTTCTTCAGTTTGAAGAGTTCAGTGCTGAGAGAACGGGCATCCTTCTGGGCACCTTCCAGCTCAGCCTGGGACTCCTCATACTTCTGCTTCCACTCAGCAAGGACCTTATCAAATACCAGAAAATAAAATTATCTTATATGTTCCTCTTTTTTGAATAAAGTTTTTCTTTTTCATGTCATGTTACCTTGTCAAAGTTTCTCTGTTTCTTGTCCAGAGCGGCAGCAGCAGCATTGGATCTCTCCACATCCACCATCAGATCCTCAATTTCACCCTGAAGCCTGTGCTTGGTTTTCTCCAGGGAGGAGCATTTGGCATTAGCAGCTTCCACAGCTTCCTCAGCATCCTGCAGGCGTTGGGCTAGCTTTTTCCTAACAGCAAATATACAACAGAAGATTCAGATCATCGCTGATACGATGAGATTATCACAGGAAAATTATACTGAGTCCTTACTTTGCTTCTTCCAGCTCCTCTGTCCTTTGGATGGCATCAGTTTCATACTTGGTTCTCCACTGAGCCACCTCAGAGTTGGCCTTTGACATGCTGCGTTGGAGCTCAGCTTTGGCTTCTTGCTCTTCCTCGAACTGCTCCCTCAACAAATCACAGTCATGGCGCGCAGACTGCACTGCATGGGCAAGTGCGTTCTTGGCCTTGAATAAAGCAGCATGGAGTCAAGTCATTTTGCCAGTGGACATTCAGATGTGTATTTAAAAAGAAGCCGTTTTTGAATACCTTGACTTCCTCCTCCAGCTGCCTCTTGAGGTCTTCAATCTGCTGAGTATATGACAGCTTCCCTCTAGTCAGCTGGGACACCAGAGAGTCCTTCTCCTCCAGTTGCCTGGTAAGCTCACCTGCAAAATAAATGCTTATTTTATTATAAACAGATACTCTCCTGTCCTCGCTTTTCCAAATGTAATGATATTGTAGCACCTGGAGGTGCATAGACAAAGCTGTTGAGGGTGTGAGGATCTCGTTACCATTTTCAGTTTGAAACTTTGCTTTTTGCATTGTGAAGTCATTGATGGTACGCTGGGCCTCCTCTGATTTCGTCCTGTATTCACTCACTTGATCCTCCAGAGTGCGACACATTTTCTCCAGGTTACTCTGAATGAAAACATTTCTGTATTAGAATGTAAACCGTTATATCAATGTATACCATTATACCATGAATCAGTACTTTAGGAAATCTATTTTTGTTCCTTTTTTGCTGAATATATTGATACCACTCACATGCCTGTTAGTAAGTTAGAGCTAGACCCAGGACAGTTAGCCTATCTTGGCATTAAAACCTTACAGACAGAAACAACATTGTTGGTTACCTTCTGTTACACAAAGAAAAACCCACAAGGATTTAGATCAGAGCTCACAGAAGGCCACTTCTGAATAGTCCAGTGTTTTGTTCTGAGCCATTCCTGGGAAATTTTAATCGTGTGTTTTGGGTCATTATCCCATTGGAGGACCCATGACCTGTGACTGAGACAAAGCTCTCTGACACTGGGCGGCACATTTCACTCTAAAATCTGTTGATAGTAGATAGAACATAATCGAGCCTCCTCCATGAGTCACAGTAGGTGCAGTGTTATTTTCTTTGTGTGCTTCAATTTTGCATCTGTGAACAGCTGCTGTGATCTGCAAAAGAGCTCCGGTTTTATCTCATCTGTCCAAAGGACATTCTCCCAAAAGCTTTGTGGCTTATCAGTGTGCATTTTGACATATACCAGTCTCGCTTTTTTATGATTTGCTTTCAGCAGTGGTGTCCTCCTCAGTCGTCTTCCATTAAGTGCACTTTGGCTCAAACAGTGCCGGATGTGCGATCTGACACTGACGTATTGACCTTGGAGCTCACCTCTGACCTCTTTGCAGAAGCTGTTCTGGGCTCTTTAGTTACCATTTGTATCATTTTTGTTCAGGCCAGTTTCATTAGTTTATTTTTTAAAATAATTCTGCTGAACCACCATTTAAAAGCAATGAATGATTTTTAGGAGTTAATTTAAGTAAATTCATATTTATCATTACTTTTGTCAGTTTCAAATTGTTTCAGTGACCATTGTGGGTTTTTCTTTCTTTAACAGAAGGGTACCAACAATGTTGTCCAAGTTTTCTTTTTAAAAATATATTTTATTAATCCCAGTTCTTTGAATTTTTTTCTGTCTGTTACATTGAGAAAGACAAATTAAAATGTTTACCAAAAGGATCAAAATATAATAGAACATTGTCTAAAATAAACATTTGTTTGCTCTTACTTTAACTTTGGCAATCTGCTCCATGTTGGAGACAACGTCATCCAGCTCCAGCTTCAGCTCGCTCTTCTCTTTCTCCAGCTTCTGTTTGACTCTTTGCAAGTTGTCGATCTGCTCTCCCAGGTCAGCCACGCTGTCGGCGTTCTTCTTTCTCAGCGCGGCAGCAGTGGCTTCATGGTGCAGAGTGGCCTCCTCAAGGTCTCTGCGCACCTTCTGGAACTCGGCCTCCCTCTTCTTATTCATCTCGATCTGGGCGGCAGTGGCTCCTCCAGCCTCCTCCAGCCTTTCGCTGATCTCCTCCAGCTCCCTGGCCAAGTCAGCTCTCTGTTTCTCCACCTTGGCCCTAGCAGCTCGCTCTGCCTCCAGTTCTTCCTCCAGCTCCTCAATGCGGGCCTTAGTGAAATTCACCAGATTAAAAAGTAGCTTAAGTAAGGGCTCACATAATAAAGAGAAAATGAAACATAAATAAATAAAAACCTGCACTTACCTGTAACTCCTTCAATTTTTTTTGGAGCTGAGCACTCATTGCCTGCTCATCCTCAATTTTACTGAGATGCTGGCTGATTTCAAAATCCTTCCTACATTTAATGACAAAATGATTTACATTAGTAGGGAAGTTATTGTGTCAAACAGTGTGTCATTTTTGTGTTTTTGTGAGTAGTGTTACTTCTTGAGTTTTTCCTCCAACTGCTGCTTGTCATTCTCCAGATCCATCACGTTTTCTTGGGTTAGCTTCAAGTCCCCTTCCAGTTTTCTCTTGGCTCGCTCTAAATCCATTCTCACCTTCTTTTCCTGCTCCAACGATCCTTCCAGCTAAAAGACAAAACACTGACTCCACAATCTTATCTCAAGACCTCGACAGCTCATCTCAGCGAAATATCTCAATTTGAAGTACTCACATCGTCGACTTGCTGCTCCAGCTTGAGTTTGGCCTTGGTCAGAGAGTTGACTTTGTCTTCCTCACTCTGCAAGTCATCCAGTGTTTGCTGATGGGCCTCCTGAAGAGCCTTCTTTTCTTTGGTCAGCTTAGCAATGATTTCATCCAGACCGGCCATTTCTTCAGTCAGATTTTTCACCTTAGAAAACAGATCACAGAAGGAGTGTTGAATGCAAAAGGTTTTACATGAATAGTCATTTATAACAGTGAGCTGAAAAGATGGTAATACTCAGTCATTTTATATTTTGGTATTGTAAACATGGTTGTTTCATACCTTGTTCTCAGTGGCATGTTTTTCCTTTTCCACTTTAGCCAGAGTCAGCTCCAAATCATCAATATCCTTCTTGAGCTCTGAACACTCATCCTCCAGCTTCCTTTTCTTGGCAGTTAGCTCGGCATTCATCTCCTCTTCATCATCAAGTCTCTCTGTCAGCTCTTTGACTTTGGCCTCAAGCTGGATCTTGCTCTTGATCAGACCCTCACAGCGCTCCTCAGCATCCGAAAGATTGTCTTGCTCCTAAATACAAGAAATTAGACCAATATTGTAATTTGTTACAGTTGTCTATCATGCCTGCATCAATTTTAGATGACAGACATATCTTACAGATTGGACTTGGAGCTGCAAGTCATTCTTCTCTTGGAGAAGGGTGACCATTTTTTCCTCCAGCTCCTTCTTGCGGGCTTCAGATTTGGCGAATGCCTCTTTGAGTTTTGTGAACTCTTCTTTCATGGTTGCCATCTCCTTCTCAGTCTCAGCTGATTTCAGCAGAGGTTTAATCTTAAAGAACATCTTCATCCAGGGCCAATTTTTGACACCCATGAAGGCACGAATGTTCCACTGGATCACGAGTAAGGCATCCCTGTGGATTATATCACACAGTTCAGGTTCATTTTTATCTTAATGTAATGGTTTATTTATGGTAAATAGGAAGAATTTGGCACCGACCTGCGCTCAACAATTTTCTGGAATTCAATCCTGGCGAGTAGTCCTCTGGATCTCGCTTGAATTCCAGTAATGATGAGAGCGAGACGATCGTCTCTCATCTCTTCGAGGACACCCAGCAGACCAGCTTTGAAGAACACCTGACAGTGACACAGTGGTTTTCATTTTTTTCACCATACACAAAAAAACTTCTCAACACTCATCTTCTTTTTAGTTAACATAACTGTCGAACCAACCTTTGTGTGCCCCAGCTTGTACTGCTCATGATCAATATCCAAAGAGCCCAAAAGCTTTTCTGATGCTTTTTTGTTGTCAATGAACTGCCCTTCGGGAATAGCACTAGGGTTCAAGATGCGATATCTGAAACGACACAGCCGCACCAACATTACAGTAATTGAATGAATTTGTAAACAAAGTATAGGCACATATGAAAGGAAGGGAAACAACCCAAAGTATTGGCTTATGGTGTCTTTCCCAGCACACCAGTAAGCCCAGAATCCCAGAGAACAGGATTTCTGTAAGTTGTCCAAAAGTCCCTTTGAGAAGGGGAACTACAAACGATGCAGAAACCAGTTGTTGAGAACAGTTTTTGCCACTGCTTTCGACTGGTAGCTGAAGGCTGACCAAGGAAGGGAGACTAAGGTACCAGAAGTCATTCCACAACAAAGCAACAGAAGGATCTCAGAAAGAAATAGAGTCAAGCACACAGAGCCTAGCGTGCTACTATAGCATTATAGCTGATTGCAGTGGCCTTGCAAGCCATTATTTCTGAGACTGGAGAAACTTAACTCCAAAACCAAGTTTCCATCAATCCAGATGATGAAGCCTCTGCAGCACCTCATAGCATTGTCATCAAGATGGCATCAATTGGGAAAATCTCTGACCCACATATGCATCATCAACCTTAGGTCACCGGGGCAAAGACATTGCTTTTCTTGCCTTTGTTTGAAGTCTCCATACTGGATCCTGTTGGGAAATCCCTTCCTGCAGATCCTGATCCCTTCCAGCACACCGTTACAGCGCAGCTGGTGCATGACCAGAGGGTTCTCCATCGCCCCAGGAGTCTTGGTCTCATTGGGAATGAGGCAGCGTACAAAATGAGGGTGAGTTGACCTGAGGTTGGTCATCAGCTTATTCAGGTTCTCCTGTAAAAGAAAGAAATAATTAATAGTTCCACACTGTAGGCTAAACCTAGCCCAACCTTAGGCATATTTTACCCTGTGCAGTGCAGACACAGTCTGGAAGGAAGAACCTTTCTTCTTTCCTCCCTTTCCTCCCTTGCCTCCTCCATCCTGGGCTGCATGAAATTAGGAGATATATAAATTTCACTGTGATTTTTCCTAATTGATGGACAATTCACAGACACCCAAAAAGGTAAAGAGCACTTACATGACTCTGCACCAGCATACCCCATAAACAGCAAAGAGAGTAACTTCAGAGTGGACTTCTGATACAGTCCGACTACAGTCTCATTGAGGGGGTCCTTGTTCTTCTCCAGCCAGTTAGTGATGTTGTAATCAACAGTTCCAGCATAGTGAACTAAGGAAAAATGGGCCTCTGCTTTTCCCTTAACCACCCTGGGCTTCTGGAAGTTGGGACTTTTACCCAGATGGTTGTCATACAGTTTGGCTTTGAAGGTCAGAATCTGACGCTTTGGGGAACATGCACTCCTCTTCAAGGATGGACATGATGCCCATGGGCTGGAGTAACAGATAGATGAAAAGTTAGACTATTATTACACCACAGCTTCCACAATAAGCAAGTTGAATAACACCAACCTTTTCAATGAGTTCAATGCAGGCTGCCAAGTCCATGCCAAAGTCAATAAACTCCCACACAATACCCTCTTTCTTGTACTCTTCTTGCTCCAACACAAACATGTGGTGGTTGAAGAACTGCTGCAGTTTCTCGTTGGTGTAGTTGATGCAAAGCTGTTCAAAGGTGTTGAACTAAAAAAGCATTGAGAGAGTCAGTCTTCATATATAGAATCGATATTTTCCATAAATTCTGTGCCAGATGTCCTTAAACCTTTAAAACTCACGTCAAAGATCTCAAATCCAGCAATGTCCAGCACACCAATGAAGTGCTGACGAGGCTGTTTAGTATCCAGAGATTGGTTGATTCTCACCACCATCCACAAGAACATTTTCTCGTACACTGACTTGGCCAGAGCACCAATAGAGTAGTACACCTAAAAAAAAAATGTAAAAAAAATTATGAAAGCAATTGAATCGAAGTTTCAATTCTTTGCGTTCTTTACTCTTTAAAGTACCCACTGAATTCTGTGCAGTGCCTTTTTTAACTCACCTGCTGCACACTTTGGCCTTTGGTGACCCACTCGTTGCCTACTTTAACTCTTGGGTGGCACAGTCCCTTGATGAGGTCAGCAGAGTTTAGGCCCATAAGATATGCCACTTTGTCGACATCTGTAAAAGGATGTTGTATCAAAAGATTTAAATTACTTCATTATTATTTGTGGTTAAACTTTCTACAGTTATTCTGGTGATTTTTGTTGTTGTTGTTGTTCTGACCCTCGGTGCCATCGGGCTCTGCTTGTTCTTCTCTCTGCTTCTGTTTGAACTTCATGTTTCCATAATGCATGATGGCACCAGTTAGCTTGTAAATGCCATTCTTCTCCTCTTGGGTAAAGCCCAGGACATCAAAAGCTTCCTAAAACAACAAATTTGCATTTCTGTTTTTTCTTTTATATAGGGACACCCCACCCCCACCCCCTCAAGCCCTCTGCTTCACTCACATCAGTGGCCATCAGCTCTTCAGAATCATTGATGGAGGCTACGGTTGTTTCTCCTTGGGAGATGTAGGCGTAGTCATAGGGATTGTTGGTGATCAACAGCATTTCTGCCAAAGAAAAGAAAGGTTGCAGTCTATGTAGCAGCCTATGTTCTATGTTCTGGGGATCGGCCTTTACTGTGGTGTGGACAGTGGCCAAAAAGACAGGAAGCAATGCAGAGGAGTTACATGCAGAATATATGAGCAGTTTGCAGTAGGCAAATATGCCTATGTTGTTATTGGGTTTGCCCCCTGACCACTTGATTTTGGGTCACCCTTGTACTCTGTCTTTCATTCAGGACTCACCCAGCAGTTCAGGTTTCTGCTGGGACAGAATCTGGTAGAAGATGTGATAGTCCCTCTCAGCCTTGAGCTGATAAGTGACACGGGATTTCTCCAGCAAATCTAAAGAAATAGAACAGCAATTGTATGGCCCTATTTCTCCTTACAGGAGATCTTATCAGAACAGGAAACTCCAAAACAGTGCTAGCATACTTAAGTATAAAATATATACTCATTATTCTTTGAAACATGGCACCATGCAGATCTTGGGGGATGTTTCTGTTAGAAATCTGAAACTATTTGGTTGACGATGACATGATGTGATTATGTCACAGTTTACTTACATGTCTCAATATCTGCAGAAGCCAGTTTCCCACTGACTCCAAAGTGGATTCGAATGAATTTACCCTGTGAGAGACAGCAGTATTGAGCCCAGTGAGGATGGTTACATAAAGGTGATTTCCGTGATTTTGTTGCCTGCCTGAAATGAGCTGGCAGGAACTGTGGAAATGTGGAGGGCAGTATGGAGCAAAACAACAAACCCACACAGGGTAGCAAGTAAACTCACAAATCTGGAAGAGTTGTCATTCCTGATGGTCTTGGCATTTCCAAAAGCCTCCAGAGCAGGATTAGCCTGGATGATTTGGTCCTCCAGGGTGCCCTGTAGATGCATGTAAAACTTTAGTCATCTAAACTGCATTTATAATGCTTGTAAAATATAAAATCACACCAACCTTTTTCTCCTGTTTTTCATCCTTCTTGCCAGAGACAGCAGCAATGCTGGCAAAGTACTGGATGACTCTCTTGGTGTTTACAGTCTTTCCTGCACCAGATTCTCCGCTGGGAATGAAAACAGTTATATAAGTGAGCTTGTAGGACACCTCTGTAACAGCTTAAGTATGGTCTTCATAATGAAAACTGATCCGGTTATCAGGAGTGACTTACGTGATAAGGATTGACTGGTTTTCTCTGTCTGAAAGATTTACGGCAATAAGATGTTAAGAGAGTTTTCTTTAAATGTTTCAGAGAGACCATTACAAAGTGCTGTGTCAGAGGTGAACATACCAGCAAGCATATACTGGTAGGCATTGTCAGAGATGGAGTAGATGTGAGGAGGAGCTTCACTCCTCTTCTTTCCTCTGTAAGCACCGACGACCGACTCATCGTACACTGGCAGCCACTTGTAGGGGTTGACAGTGACACAGAACAGTCCTGAGTAGGTCTGTGGACAAAGATGCATGCAAGTTTTTTATTGTTATTATTACTATTAAAATACAGGTTTCATGATGTGCAGAAATTTGCAGGTTTGTGGTTACTACTCACATAGATCATCCATGCTGCGTAACGCTCTTTGAGGTTAAACAGCACAGCAGGTTCGTGGAGGAAGGTGAACATCGCCATGTCCTCAATTTTATCGAACTTTGGCGGGTTCTGAGGATGGATATCTGCCTCCTTATGGGTGACAGTCTAAGAGGATTTAACAAAGGGGTGCTTTCAATATAAACCGTGAAATCCATCAGTGGCATAAGTCAATAATCCTCTTCAACTGCGTTTTCATTCTTATTTAGCCAGCATAAATATGACATACTTACCTTTCCAAACTCAGTTTCAACAGTAACTTTGTCACCATCTCTGCTGATAACTGAGGCTTTAACGTACTCCACCTCAGGGTCGGGTACAAAACAAGCCTTCTTCATGTCGAAAGGTCGGGTCTGAGCTTCCAAACGCTCCTTGTCTGACTTTCTCAGGAAGGGAGCTGCAGACCCAAACTCCGCCATGATGGCGTCACCTGACATCTTGAGAGCTGCGAGGCAAGAGAGTGGGTTTAAAAGCATTTTGATTACATTTTCCCTGGATTAGCACTGGGATGATTTGTAAGCTCATTTAATTCTAATGCATTTCAGCAAATAGGCAAAAAGTATGTTATCAATTGCATCATAAAAATGTACCACCACCACAAGCTACAGTAGTACATACGTATATGTTGTTCTGAGTCTAGTTTAGGTTTGAGCTGAAAAAGAAAACAGCATGGAGCCGTTTACCTGTTTTCTCTTTCTCGCCCTTATTAAAAGTCTACTGGGTCTCTAGAAAGACAGAAGTAACATTGCATTTTCAATACATGACCTTATAGTTATGTTATTATAAAATGTTTGTCTGCTTACTTGTAGATGGTGTGATCCTGTCCATCCTCTCCCCTCTCTGACTTCCTCTTTTATACATCCAGGAGGCAGTGCCTAAACACACAGCCGCCTTATAAGGCGTGATGCCGGAACACAAAGAGAACAAAAGGAACACCTGTATTTGGAAATAAAGGTGTGGACAAATATAACCACCGGCTATTGAAACTGAAGCTTATTAGCTGGTCCTAAATCAGTATCTATTTTAGTTCTATCTTTCTATAATTGTAAGAAAAGCAAGAAAATCATATAAATATATTTTTAAAAAAATAACTTTGATATTAAACCCATTTCGGAGACATTTGATTGTCTGAAACAAGGATGGTTGTTACTGGAGGAAAATGTGTTTTTGTGCTGCTATTAACTGTATAAAAGTCTGAATTCTGTTATTAGTTTCTTAACTGAAGAAACAGTTTGTCTTGTCACTGCTACAGTAAGCACTGTCTGAGTGTCTTGTGACTGTAGTATTGTCTTCTATTGTCCTGGAGGACAAAGATAAACCCTGTGAATTTTTGACTTGGATTCCTTCTGGTAGTCCTTTGCCTCCCACTGGACCTCAGCTGACCCTCCTCCATCTATAGCTAAAGGTCGGGAGTGACAGCTGCTTGCTTTCAACGGTTTAAGTGCCCATGCTGTAAGAAAATACATTTAGCTCACACAGGACACTTATTAACTCCCCCATATGGCCATTATTAATGACACCAAAGTCAGTGCTGTAAATAACTGTCACATTAGTGAGAGAAGATCCTTAAATTACATGTTTATTGAATGGACCACCTGAGGACCTCCTCAAGAAGCATACAAGACCTTTTGACATTAACACCTTTACACTTTGGGGTTCATTGTGACCTTGTGAATCTTGACAGTTGGCTGTCTGCACCCAGTGTACCACTCCTCAGCAAGTTGTAGGTGGTGCTAAGTTTCATTCCCAGCTGTCTTGTGTCCTTCTGCAGTCAACACTTCACGGGCCTTCCTATATGCAGCAGCGGCCTTGGTGGGTTGTTCATGCTGCTGCTTGAACATACAATGGGCAGCCAAAACATCAAAGCCACTGACATGTGAAGTAAATAGCACCGATGTTATAATGCACTGTTCTGCTGGGAAACCTTGTGCATGTTACTTTAATACATACTACCCACCTGTGCAACAATGCACCAAGAAAAAAAGAAAACCTTGAAAATTCATGGAGCACAACAAAGAGCTGCAGGCCCACACTGCCCAGATATCAGTCTAATCAAGCATAGACATGCACCCTGCAACCCACAGCACCCAGTGGTGCCAGACACCACATGACAGAAACAGTGGCCATCTGTCAGAACAATATTACAAATGTTCCAAAGAGGCACAATATATTTTGATTTGTTATGTATGCAATCACAGTTTCAAATGCTATCCAAGACAGGTTTGCAAGAGCTGTGAGGGCTTTATCTGTTTTTACTATAGTAAAAGTTGTGGTCAGAAGTTCACATACACTCATCATTGGCATAAATGTCATGGTAATTTGAGTGTTTTAATGACTTCTTTGAACTGTTCTCTTTCCGGGATGGAAGGGTTGTACAGCATAAATTTTAAATAACTTTAAAAACATGAATTGGGTGCACAAGTTTGAAATTATTTTGGATTTTCTCTAATACATACAGGCTCAAATATATACAAACACTCACTTAAATTTTTTAAGTGGTGCTGAAGGATCTGCAATGTGTTTTAACTTGACAAGGCCAGAACAGAAATTGTAGATTTACACAAGTTGGGAAGGTGTCTTGGAGCCATTTCTAAACAACTACAGGACAAGCCATATTTGGATGTATCACCACTTTGCCAAGGTCTGGGAGAATACCGAAACTGTCACCCTCAGATAAGAAATGCCGTCTTGAGAAAAGTTTTATGATCAGACAAGACAAGGATTGAGCTATTTGGCCACAATGACAAGAGGTATATTTGGAGGAATAAAGGTGAAGCTTAAAAACCTAAGAACAGTGTACCAACTGTCAAGCATGGTGGTGGGAGCATCATGTAGTGGTACTGGTGCATTGCACAGAGTGGATAGAATAATAAAGAAGGAGGGCTACCTCCAAATTCTTTAACTTCATCTCAAATCAACAGCTAGAAGACTGAAATGTGGACACATCGTGTGTCCCAAGAGGACAATGATCCCAAACACACATCAAAACTGGTTTTGGAAAGGATAAAGCAGATTAACAATAAGCTTCTGGAATGACTTCCCCAATCCCCGACATCAACCCTGTTGCGGACTATGCTGAAAAACTTGTCCTTTTGCTTTACCATCAAGAAATATACAGTGTCATGTATTGCAAGTGCATATCATGATATTTGAAGTACCTTAAGTGTATGTTAGCATTTACTATTAATGTATTAAGACTATTTAGCTGTTCAATCCTCCTGTTATGAAGAAAAGCCATCCAGAATCTCCCCCAGCAAAACAAAGTAGACAGGTGTTAATGGCCTTTTGTTTTCTTCCTTTTGTCCTTGAGCTCTGAGATGGATACATGACGTTCATAAAGCCACTGCAAATGTCACTGGCACAGAAACTGACTACCAAGGCATAGTGACAATGTCAGACTCTAGACTTGAGCAGATGCAGGAATGCTAATTCTCACACTTACTGGCTTTGTGCCATTTCTATCTTCTTTGTATAACAATTCAATTAAAAGAGGAGTGAATGGCAGTGGTGCCATAGGAAAAAAATAAATAAATACTGCTATATTCAAGTCATGTTTTTGTTCATTTTTCCACATGTTCATACTCTAAATCCAATCCAAATTTGAATGAGAACATCATCATGGTTGCAGCTGTTGTTCAGCAAGGCCAGGTCACCCCCCTATATACTGGCACCACAACTGCTACTTCATTCTCTCACCCCACGGTTCACCTTGTTGGCCTGACATTGTTTCCTTCCATTTACCCTTGAGGACAAAGATAAACCCGTGAAATTGTTTTGGGATTCCTTCTGCTGAGCTTAAGTCAAAGGAGGCACTCCACACTGTCATATGTCCCTCTCAACAGTGACACAATCTAGTGTGTGTGTGTGTGTGTGTGTGTGTGTGTGTGTGTGTGTGTGTGTGTGTGTGTGTGTGTGTGTGTGTGTCTGTCTGTCTGTCTGTCTGTGTGTTCCAGAAAAACTCTGATTTAAACACTTCTCAGACCTTTTCATTAATCATCATGAGACTCAGCCTCTGTCACTGTAGAGGCAAATACCCGATATATCATCGTGATGGAGAAATCATTTGAATTCACAAGTGTCTGCAGCTCTCACCAGGATCAGAAGAAGTATTTCTGCACCATGCAAAGTGTGAAGCTGTCTACACAGTGATAATTTGTCTCAGACTTGGAGAAGGAATCTTCTCCTCCAAGACCCCTGCACTGTATAACAAGACTCTTTCAACACTTGACAGCTCCACACTCAAGGTCCTCACCTCAAGTAGTCTTATTAGCCCTTACTGTACATAACACCCCCTGTCAGTCCCATACTCAGCTCTCAGCTGTCCTGTTCTTCTGATTGATGGGCCTTCTTATGTGTTCCTTACATTAGTTCATCAGGCTGTCTGCTTGTTATTAAACAGCAGCTTCCACTGTACCTTATAATGTATACAATTGGTTGGAAATAATAAGGGGTTTTATCCAGCCAGTGAAATTTGGTTGCTTTTGGCATGTTAACTGTTTTGTCTTTGGGATGGGTGGATCTATTTTGCATGTAATTTACATAAATATCTATTTTTAAAAATTAAATAAAATGAAATCCTTTATTTAACCCTCTCAGGTCTAAGTCTTCATCAGTGAAAACCTCAAACCAGGCAATCGCAATATATTATTTTTGTTTTTATTATAATTGTTTTTTTCCCCGATTCTTGGCCATTAGGGAATGACGCAAAAGCTAGTTAATGTTTTTAAAAGATACCCATTTTGCATCTTCTGAAATATGGAGAAAGGGTAGGGTTAAGGTTATCGCCTATGATGACTTAAAGCTCAAACCCAAATCCCACCAAAACAACTTCAGCAAACACCAACATGACATGGCAATTTCCAACTCACAATGCCAACACTGATTATTCATCCATTCATTTCCTTAACTGTATAATCAGTTAAGAATGGCAGGTGCATGGGATCCCAGCATTATGGGTGAAATTTAGCAGGCAGAACTTCTTCTGTCAGCCTTGCTGGCTCTGACTCCTCCTCTGCTCCCCTGGTATGTGGGGTTCCACAGGGCTCAATTTTAGAGCCCTTGTTTTTTGCACTTTATCTGCTTCCATTGGGATCCATTCTTAGAAAACATGGATTCTCCTTTCACTGCTACACTAATGATAGTCAGATCCTGACTCCACTGGGTGCCTGTGCACTTTAGAATCCATTTTAAGGTTCTTGTCCTTGTTTTTAAATCCTTAAATGGTCTAAGCCCCCACCTTACCTTTCTGAACTGCTTTGCCCCTTCACTCCTGCCCGAGATCTCAGGTCATCTGACCCAGTTGCTTTTACATATATAGAAATCTAAGTGGAAGCTCAGACAGGACAGAGCATTTTCCATTGCTGCCCCTAGGTTATGGAATAAACTTCCTTTGCATGTTAGACAGTCACCTACACTATCCATTTTAAAAGCTCATCTTAAAACATATTTATACTCTTTGGCCTTCAGCCTAGCATGAGACATTAATCTTACTTGTTTTTAATGTACTATAGTTCACCCTCTTTTTTTTTTCAAGCTGGTTTTTATTTATTTTCTGTGCAACACAAAATGATCTGCTGTCTGCAGTGGCCATTTTTAAAGTGCTTTACAAATAAAGTTGGTATGGTGTGGAAAAGCAGGGTCCATCACCGGACTAACACACAGACACAGCCAACCACACAGGGTAGGAGTTTTTAGATTAAAGTGCAGTGTTGTTATCTGAGATGCAAAACTAACAATAATGTAGAATCCTGCACATATATGTCTGTTCAAACAAAATTATTTTTATTTGTTAAAAATTTGCTTGCTCATTTGGAACACATTAGGCTAGACTTGTGGCTGGAGAAATTATGACACATCTTGCCCTGCGTTCTTCATAAGACAGCTTTAACAGTGCATGCTTAGAGTGGTGCTCTAACCTTGAGGGCATTGTTGTGCTACCAGGGTGGGACATACCAGTCTTTGTTAAGATCATCACTCTCAGCTGTCGTCACAGGCCTCTGCTGCTCGGGCCTTTGTCGACAAAGACAGACTGAGGCAGGTGACAGAGACTTCTTTCTTCTTGTGGCCGCACTGACATGCAGACCTGAGGAAGGGAGCTGAGCCGATGAAAGAAAAACTGTTATTCTGCAGATTAACAGGAAGCATTCGAGGGTTTTCTGTCCCCCTTTATTTGTGAACATGAAAAATGAATTTAATATGATATTTCAGTGATGCTACAGAAATGTCCTTGATTTTTTTTAAGAAAAACACATTTCTGTAAATTAATCAAAAAATAACTGAATGATATAAAATGGAATTATCACTATCAATGGAAATCATAAATGTTGTGATTTTTAATCAAACACCTCCTGTATGTAGTCATATAGAGGTCATCACTCCTGTGTTCCACTTACACATTGTGACATTGTGTTATGTAATACAGGTTTATAATTTTTTTTAAAAAGGGTAATCGTATCAGCGCAGTTGAATCTGTTGTGCTGATTAGAGAAGCAATACATTTGGATAGTTGAGTGTCTGGAGATTCAGCCTTTATGGGTTTGATCGATATCTCAAAATAGCAAAATAATAATAAAAACTTTCTCCTGAAACTCACTTGTGTATTTTTTTTTTATTTTGCCATTTTGAGCCCATAATCAAAGCCTGATGCTCCAGACATTCAACTCATCCACATTTTGTGTTTTGTTTGTTTGTGTTTTTCTCTAAGAAATTAAGGCTATTCCACTCTGCTGCACAACTCAGCCAGATAACAAACACATTTGAGACGACAGTAAAACCCATCAGTGCCGAGGCGCCACAGACTCAGCTAGTCAAACATATTCCTTCTTTAATCAACACACTGGGAAACAAACAGAAACAGTTACTCTCAACTCTTTGGCAGATATTCCACTGAAAACCCTTAATGATCAGTGATGAGTCCATTAAGTGTAATTTAAACATTTATGATCAATTTCATATTAGATTAAAATGTGAGTTTCTTTTAAAAACAGACCAATTCTAAGTGATCTTGACAAAAACCTTTTTAATTTGATTTTGCTCTTACTGATGTTAGATGGTTTACACAGATGGGATCTCTGTGAAATGGGTTTGTGCGCTCAGAATAAATTAATAAAAATAAAAAGTGCTGTAATCAATAACAGTGCCTCACACATGCTCTTGTCATTGTCAGCAAGTGGAGATGATGTACTGAACATGTGTTTGTGTCCTCTTGTAACATCTCCACCTTGTGGTTCTAACAGGTACAGGAGCTTTCTGAGTGAGAGTTTCCCTTGAAATGTTGCCCTTTCTATCCATCTATTTCTTGGTGAAACAGATGGAATATTTACAGCAGGAGACATTTACTTGTTTGTTTTTCAACCATGCACATATATCACCAGCAATAACCACAGGCTGTCACAGTCTATGACAAAAATAAATAAATAAATTTAAAAAAAATCAACTTTTAAAATCAAAGCAGTAGTTGTGTGATAGTAAATGACTATAATATTAAAAAAATAAGAGTAAAAAAAAAGGCTGATCAAGTTGGTCCATCATACTGACCAAGTCACCGTAAGGAGCCCAGAGGTTTAACATGCTGCTGAGAGGTTACCATCAGAAAGATGAAGAGAGCAGTCACTGTCCAACTTGCACTGTGCTAATTGGGAATAATGTGCAGGGGTTTCTTAGCGGGAGCATGTTATGTCACTTGAGAAAGTCTTCCAATGACACAAATTCACACCTCGGGTTTAGAACTGACCCGAGCTCCCAGCAGTGTCTGGGCTTCATGTCTCAGCTGTTGGCAAGCTTCTTTGTAGTCTTATACATGAAAACAGTGCACTGTGGTATATTGAAGACTGGGCTGCTGTTAACTTGGGACTCATAAAGATGTCTTCTTCTTTTTTTAATTTATACATTTTGATTTTTTTGAAAGACAGAAAGAACAAAGCAAGAAGTGGAATATCAGAATATTTAATTAGAAATAAATCTGATTTTCAGGCTCATGTGCAGCCCTGGCACTGCACAGCATAGTTGTGTGTTGGGGAATTGCTATAAAAGGTTGAAATAAGTATTTAGAATTTTTACTGGAGTAAATTTCAAGTTAATGTTGCAGCTTTTGGTGATATTAATTACCTATATTTGATCTTTGATAATGCAATTTATCTGAAAAATAATAACTAAAGCTTTAAAATAAAATAAAATGGCTATGGAGTGCAATATGCAATATTTGCGATCAAAATATAGTAGAGTTAAAGCTGATACATTTATCTTGTATTAATGTCAGTTCTCTGTATTATATTTTCATTTACAGGGGTTGGACAATGAAACGTAAACACCTGCCATTTTAGTGTGGGAGGTTTCATGGCTAAATTGGACCAGCTTGGTGGCGAAGGTTCAATTAGCAGGGTAAGAGCACAGCTTTGCTCAAAATATTGCAATGCAAACAACATTATGGGTGACATACCAGAGTTCAAAAGAGGACAAATTGTTGGTGCACGTCTTGCTGGCGCATCTGTGACCAAGACAGTAAGTCTTTGTGATGTATCAAGAGCCACGGTATCCAGGGTATGTCAGCATACCACCAAGAAGGATGAACCACATTCCATTC